>JASSUY010001111.1:13476-27480 GCA_032466535.1 Forpus xanthops | reverse complement strand
GATACTGGAAGGCTGCTATGAGGTCTCCATGCAGCCTTCTCTTCTCCAGGCTGAACAGCCCCAACTCTCTCATTCTACCTTCATAGGGGAGGTGCTCCAGTCCCCTGATCATCATCGTGGCCCTCCCCTGGACTTGTTCCAACACTTCCATGTCACCCAGAACCACAGTGCCCCAACAGCCAGATCAGGCAGGTTCCCATGCTCAATGATTGAGGTGTGGCTGGGGATCCAATATCCCCCCACAGCAGGCAAAGAGTGACATGTCGTCCCACCAAGACCTGGAGTGATGCAGTCACTTCCTCCTGGGGACTCTGTCTCCCAGCTCCTGATGACACTGTCCTTGGGAGTTGCAGGGGAAGGATTCATCTGGACTGTTGGAGACTTATCCTCACCTTCCAGGAGCCACAAATCTTCTAAGGCAGCCAGTGGAATGGTGGGAGTGGTGAAACCGAGAAAAAGCGCACTCCAGCTTGGGCCTGTGGGTCCCCCAGACACCTGCAGTGCACTGGCAAGAGCCCAGAGGAGCAGAGTAGCCTTAGTAATGTAATCTCGCAGCCCAAAATAATGCCACTGAAGCCAAGTCAATGTCAACTTGTGTTGTATGTGTTGTCCTGCCCACCTCTGGTATGTAGGCTGACATGGTCCCTTCTGGTTCTGGCTTCACTGTGGTAGTGGGAATCTCAGCCCAGCTCCTGTCCAGTGGCCACAACAGCACCCAGCCTGGGAGATGAGCCTGATCTCAGATCTGCAAAGCATTGCCTGCCTCCTGCGATGTCTAGCACAGTCCTGCATCCAGCCCATGCTATAACCCCAGTTCAAATAGCAATAGTAGGAAATTGTGTTTTATTTAACTCGGTTTTACTTTCTATAAAAGAATGGTAATAAAGTTTATTTCAGTAACTGAACTGGGGAAATACATTAAACTATGAGGCCACTGTGGCATGTACCCAATGTAGGAGAGCAGGTATGGATGGAAGGGATTCAAAGAAAGGAGAAGATATCATGTAGACAAGCATGTAACAAATAGGATATTTTTCCAATGAAAGACCTACTTTTTAAACAAGAATAGAAAACCCTGGAGGATGTGGGGATGATGCTGATGCTTCATTCTTTGCTTCTATGAGCAAGGCCGGGAACTGTGAAGCAGCTTCCAGACATACCCCAGAGAGTGCAAGTTCAAGGCATGTGGCCAGCTACAATGGTATTGCCTCAGCACCAAGGTTTTGTCTCCTGGGCCAGAAAACCTGTGGGGTGGTTATACCTGGCATGGGTCTCATGTAAATCACTGTAAAGTAGACACAGATGCCTAAAGTAGACATAGGTGCCATCGAATCTATAGATGTACATTACTGCCTTCTGTACCCCATGCTTAGTCTCTCGTATGCCACTTCACAAGGAATCTCCAAGTCTTTTGATGCAGGTCTCCTTCTCCATACATTTTAAAGAAGGTAAATTAACCTAAGCATGCTAATATGTTGACCAAGTTGAAATATTTGCATGTAAACCATATTGCTCAGGTTGAGACAACTGGAAACTAGAGCAAAACATAACACCTGGAAATAAAAGAGCTGGGGATGCATATGAGGCTATTGAACTGGTTTGATGGGCAGCATTGATTTTCCTCTATAGTCAACTGCTGCCACACTGCTTCACAAATATCCCTGCTCCCACTTTGTTCGGAAGTCAAACCAGCCTGCAGTGCTGCAGAAAGGGTTGATGAAACAACAGCTCATTTTGTCTTTTCTCAGCAACACAGGGAGAGCAAGTTGTGAGGATAGAAAGAAACAAACACCTATCTATCTGTCACAATGAGGTTTGTCCTGTTTGCCAGTGCGCTGAGCAGAGAGTGTAGCATCTTTAGCAGAGGAATCCCAACAACTGCAGTGAAAATTACAACTGAGACAATTCTGGTGCCAGGAAATCCTAAGTTCTCCACATGAAATGACCATGTTACTGAAGACTATAACCCTTTTCCCCAAAGGCAGCCCAGGAGATGAGAGCTCAAGCAGCTGCCCTCAAGTGACTGGATTATAAATCTTTGTCTCAAGGGTAATGGAAATGAAACTGCCTCAAGTGCTCTTTGAAAATCCCTGCTTGCTTCTTATGAGGTTCAACCAAACAGATTTAAATCACTATTTTTCCTTACTCAGGGCTGTACATGTTGCAGATAAAGGAAGATAAATGTAAACCCATCCACCTCTGGCAGCCTGCATAGTTGGTGCTCTGTGCACCGGAGCTGCACAAAACCACCTTCCAGACGGAGATGACAACTCATCCATACAGGAATCAGGCCTTATTTTTGTTGAATTTACTTTTTTTTCAGCTAGGGAAGCTCCAACATCAACATTGCTGTCATAGCAGCTGCACAAGGAAGTAAGTGACTTCCTGTCTGAGCATGTTCCATCACTCAGCATTTTGTTTTTGTGCTAAACCACAACCATGCGTGTCATCCCACCCTGTGCCAGCGTACTCTGACCCATCCCCTCCCACCAGAAAGGCACTGGGAAAACATCACGGAGGCAAAATGTACCACAAAATGCACAGTCAGTACTTGTGCCAAATGCCCTCCCTAAAATGTGCTGCCAAGGAGGAATTTTATATACTTTGGGAGTAGCTGAGGGCTCTTCTTGTAGCATATGCCCCTTCCTCTTGAGCAGTCACAGAATCACTGAATCACAGAATCATAGAACAGTTTGGGTTGGAAGGGACCTTCAAAGCTCATCTAGTTTAACCCCTCCTGCAATAAGGAGGGACATCTTCAACTAGATCAGGTTGCCCAGAACCACATACAGCTTGGCCTTGAATGTCTCCAGGGATGGCACATCCACCACCATTCTGAGCAACCTGTTCCACAATTTCACTACCCTCACTGTAAATAATTTCTTCCTCACATCCAGCCTGAATCTCTATCTTTCCATTTCAAACCATCACCCCTCATCATGTTGAAAGGCCTGGCTGAAAAGTCTTTCCACACTATATTAAAGGCCCTTTTTAAGAACTGAAAGGCCACAATAAGGTCAACTTACATGGAGACAAGAAATTAAATCCTAGCACAACTTTCAGTCCAAACTTGCTCCAGATCGTAGAGATAATGAAACCCTCTATCTGTCTGTGCAAATAATGGGAGAAAACCCCAAACACTGACAAACCTCTTATTGTTTTTCCTTTGTTTAGTAATTATTACAGTAAGACAAAAAGAGTTATCTTGAGCCCTAAAAGTAGGTTCTGCCTGGCTGCAGTGCTGCTAATGTCCATGAGAGGGCTATCAGCAAAGTCTTTTGGATGTTTTACCGTAGTTCAGACCGGGAGAAAACACATTTTCAGTTAATTGCAAAATTCATAGGCACCCTCCGATCCCTTTGCAAGCTTCTGCACAAGCTCTGGCTCAGATGAATGTGCCTTTGCACCAGCTGGATGTGCAATGTGACCTCCTCTGCCCAAAGCAGCTCTTGCAGCAACAGTCATTGTGACTGCAGTAGCAGCGTGGGGTAGTTCTGGGGCTGTGCTATCTCCAGCCCTGGCTCCCTGCATGCTCCTGGACAATCTTCTGCATTGTTAGAATATGTGAGAAGAGTCTCATACCGAGGACTGCTTTTCTTAATATGGCAGTTGAAATAAACCACATTTTATTCACACACAGATGAAAGATATTGCTGGATCCAAAGTGGCATGTTCTGTGTTTGCTCAGGTTTGAATCTATTCTCATTATTAAATAAGGCAAAATTCAGAATAAAGCAGGGTTTCAGAATGAAAAAAAAACCAACCTACAGCTGTTTTAATTGAAAACATATTAAAATGAAATCTTACTTCTATACATGTATATTTCACATATATATGTAACATATAAATATTTCATGCCTTCCTCCCTGTACATGTCAGACCATTACCTTCATCCAAATGGTACTTTCTGAATTAGAAGTTCTGGTCAACATGAGGCATTTGGTGGGGAATAAGCCATCTATCAGAAAGAAAAAAAGACCAAACTCCCAAACCCTCTTCTAGCTCTGAGATTTTGCTTCCATTCACTTTTGCAGTCACCAGGAGGGCTGTTTGCACTTCTGAATACACCTTGAGTGAAATTCAATCCGGTCTTGAGGTCAACACGAATGTCAGCATTGCCTGGATGGAGAGGTCCTACTTGGGAGACATGCGATCTAAAGACTTGCGCTGGTAATTGCACAGGTCTGAATGTGACCTTTAGATTTCTCCTCAGCTCATCTGAGACTTTGTACATTATCTCTTGGACATTAAGCACAGCAGGATGAGCTCTTCAGGGAAATTCTGCAGTGTTGTCAGCACTCTGCTAGCCCTGTGGGAGACAATGTACTTCTGTCTCCGTGTTCTGGTGTCGTATGATTATGTGAGAATCTCAGCTTTCATGGCAATGAAAAGTAGGTTTCTAGTCATTGAGACTACAGAAAAGCTGGCAAATGTCACCTCCTAAAGGTACAGGATCAGAAGACAAATGAAAAAGAATCTTAGCTGTATCAAGAGCCTGATTTTTAAGCTAACTGCGTGGCTTAACAGTGGCAGTTTTGAGGGATGAATATTAACTTCTGAATACCTGGAAAAAGAAATAGCATTCAATTCTTGAAGAGAGAAAAATCTGCTTCTTGCTTATTACTTCTCTCCCTGCCCTTCTTCCTTTTCGAAGGCTTTTGCCTATTGCTTACCACTCCTTGATGCTTCTCAGTCCAGAGATGCCATTGGAGGATGCTGCTGGTAGCCAGTTAGATGGAGTGTGAGTACTGGGAATTTTCCAGGGTTACAAAATGTTTTCCTTGCATCTGCCAAAGCTAATGGCAGCATTCACTGAACACGTGCCACTGGAAAATCACAAGCAGGCTGCCTGCCAAGCATGCAGAGCTCTTGGACAGAGGCATGTCAGCGTCTTGTGAGTGTGAAAGGACATGACCGTGTCTGAGCCGGAAAGGCAGCACTCCAGGCTGGACCTTGGCACGTGACAGCCCACCACTGCATTCCCAGCCAGGAGGGCTGCCATAGGTCTGCACTGCGAGCTGCTGGGCTGTGTGTCCCTGGCAGCCTTGCACGAGCAGTGTTCACTCACTATCAGAAGAACATGTTTCTTTCTAATGGAGCAGTTTAAGAGAAAGTAAAGTGGTCAGCACAGAATAATCTCAGCTAATGGCTTGCTGACATTCCATCACAGTTCAGCAGGGACTTCTCCAGCACCCCTTGAATCTTGTGCCAGGCCATCAAACCCCTCTCATTTGGCAATGGAAATTTGCAAAGAAGAGACTAAAAAGGAAGCTACTGAGGAGTTATTCTACTGTAAGCACATGAAGAGGAGTGTCGCCAGGGTGGGGTGGGGAAGTCTAAATTTATACTGCCCACATATATCCATACTAGATCTGTAGCCCATCTGAGCCTATAGTCTGTAATCTGGCAGTGCCCAAAACCAGGGAAAGGATACCTAAAACTATGCAAGTGTTTCTCCCAGCCATAAATGATTTGTGACACATGGGACTGGGTGAGGAAATCCATTCATCAGCTGTACTGTAGCAAAAAAAAGGAGATCTTTTCAACAATTCAATTAATCTCATGGCTGTCATAATGTCTCATCCAGAGAAAAGTTGGTGAGAAAGGGTAAATCCATGTAACTTAGACTGCAATTTTTCATAGAATCACAGAATGGTTTGTGTTGGGGAGGACCTTTAAAAATCATGCAGTCCAACCCCACTGCCACAGGCAGGGACACCTTCCACTAGACCAGGTTGCCCAAAGCCCCGTCCAACCTGTCTTTGAACACTGGGCAACCTGTTCCAGTGTTTCACCACCCTCATCATAAAAATTTCTTGCTTATATTCAGTTTTGATAGTATCTATCCAGGTGAGAACTTCATGTTATGTATGTAGTTGAGAGTGGAGTGATGCACACATCTGTATCAAACTGCTCTCAGTTGGGCTGATTACTACCTTCATGCTTTCACTCTGAAGCTAAATTCTTCAATGGAAGTTATCTATTTCCATGGGAGATGCTCAATGGCATCCATTTTTTTATGATAGGACTTCCAGAGAGATTTTCCTGATTTCTATCAAGTTAATGAAAAAATCAAATGAAGCTTCATCTTGCAGAATGCTTCTGTCAAAACACTTAGGCCCTAGATACTGCCTATAATAATACATATTTTAATCAGGTGCTTGGAATGTGTAGCTTAATGTGGATTATGTATGTATGTTATCTGCCAAGCCTATATATACTAATTTGAAGGAGCTCCAAAAATGAAAAACCAAATCCTCTCACTTGGATGTTAACAAGAGAATGGAGAAGGTAGAATTTTCAGGCACTATGTGTAGCCAAGAATTTAATGTGTTCTCAGTGCAGAAAGGATGTAGGGAAGAAATAACATTGGATTTATGCTTTAGCAGAACCAGCCAAGCTGGGACAGCCTTGCAGTTGGCCACCTGTGGCCCTCAGAGGTTTGTTACAGCTTTGTTTCACTAATATGCGCTACCAAAATGCTGCCTGGGGCTGACAGACTACCACCAAGACTGATTAAACCAACTACTGGAAAAAAAAAACCAGGTAGCTAGTCAAAACACAGCATTTCCAGCACTGAAAGATGAGCTGTACTACTTCCTAAAAACAACTCCTGGGTTTGGTCGTTTTGGATTGCACTTTCATATACACAGACAGACACAGCAGCCCAAGGCTGTGAGATGACAGCACAATTGGTGTCTTTTACAGCACAGCAAAGCTGGAGGCTTTGAAACACTGTACACAGGTAATGCACATCTTATCGGCTGAGATCCTACCGATAATGCAGGTGGTTGCTGAAGGACACATTGCAGTGACAGTTGCACCAGTAATTATAAATGACCCCAGAGCAACCACAGAATTAGGCAATGCAGGCTCCTCCTAAGAGTTCTGTTCTTCAACATGTTCTCTGCGTAAAAGGCTCATTTGTGAATATGATGAATAGCTCATGAAATGGCTTGTACAACAGGATGCTTACAATAAAATGGGTTTGGAGCAGACAGGGCAGCATTATTATTGCCCTGCCTATCTGGCTTCTTGCCAGCCTCCTGCTGACCTCTATCTCCCATCACAGGAGGCTGGAACAATTCCCCTGGGATTAACAGGAGAGAGATCCTGTGAAAAATGAAGGTGGTATGAAGGAGGGAGGTGACGGCTGAAGGGAGAAATCATGCTTGCAAGGACTGACACAAGCAGTTAAGCACCTGGGGAAATGGGACAGCTGTGAGACTCACTGCAAAAGAGAACAAGAAGGAAATCTCAGGCAACATCTACACTCCCTACTGATGCTCAAGACCTCCCACAAAAATGCTTCTTCTATAGGACAGAATGGCAAGAAGAGCCACCTGCCCTCGAGTACTGCTGGTCAGCAAACTGGTGAAGCTCCAAAGGTAGAAGAACTGGACACATGGACATGGTCCCAAATAATTCCCAGGCACAGTTCAGGAGGAATGATGGTCCAGAGACGATTCCCACCATGTCATACAGCCACTGTGATTTGGAGGCTTTGTGAGCAGAGAATCAGATCACACCATATCAGCTAGTCTCATGTCCAGGAAGGTCCCTGGCTACATTTAAATTACTGCAGCTGAAGCATCTTGTGAAACTAAGGTTTTCTTCTGTATTTTATACTGTATCTTACATTGCATCTATACTGCCACTCACCACACTCATAAAGCTCTGAAAAGATAAGAAGACATTTTAAAAATTAATCTGGAAAGATTCTTACAGCAAATCTTAAACCTGATTTTAAAAATTCTTTTTGTGAGGGCCATTTTTTTACCACCCAAATATTCTATGGAGTGGACTTGTCAGGTAGCATGTAGGAGATCCTTTTCTTCTGGTTTCTCTGTGGTATTGTTTTCCTAGGATATTTGGCAACATTACAATATCTTCTTTCTTAACTGATATCCTTGTTTGCTCCATTTCCTACCAAAAACCATGCTCCTGTTGCAGCCTGCGGTGTGACTGGCAGGTATCAGCAGTAGCCAAGTTTATTCCTTGTCTCTGGGCAAAGAAAGAAAAGGCCAGGGGTCACTATGTGCCTGCTCGGTTTGTTTCTGCTAAATGTCAAGCGCTGAAGCAATCTAGGAGGAAAGAAGTTAAACATGTAGCTGCTGAATTACAGTTTCAAGAGTACAGTTTGCTTTTTCTGCATGAAGCTGGACTTGGCCAAACTCTTGGTTTACATCAAAAAGAGAAATCACCCTTGCATTTGTAAGACTACAAACTTTTGGACGAAGGATTTATGAACTATTTTCTTTCACCAAGGAGTGTTCACATTTAATGGCATTAGAAAGACCTTTTATTTACCTGGGGTGCTTGAGACTTGTTTGATTTGTGTTTTGTTTTCTAGAAAATTTCAATAGGTCAGATAATAACTGAATAAACTACATAGCTCCACTTTAATTTCATTATGCTCTTGGTTTCGGTTTCACTTCTCACTGTATCTAATCTCCATGTAGTTGTGATCTAAAATACATAATCTACCCAGTGAATTTCATTGTTTCTAAATTCTTAACAATATTCTTTAAGAACATCTATTGTGTCTCATTTGGCAGACAAGTAGTACCTGCCTGACCATCTGTATTTGTGTACAGTTATTCCACCACAAGACTTCCTTTCTCACCATTTGGACTGAGAAATATTTGTACTGTTGAATAGATTAATTTTTATGGTGCAGCCTGATGTCCGTGACCCGGATTTGAGCTACAAACCTGTCATGTCATGTGTCAGGGCTCATTATGCACTGATTGCATAAGCTATTGTTACCAGGATAAATTTAGAATTCACCCGAAAATCACAGTTAATCATTTGACCAGCTCTGCATTAAGGTCAGCAACATCTACTGTCTCTAAGCTCACGTATATTGACGTTTGCTACCAGAGTATTTTCTGAGTTTCAGCTGCCTTGATTTGTGTTATAATCAGAAGTATCTGATTTCAGATTCAAATTATTTTGCATAGTTAGCTCACTAATTCAAGTGTGTTGGCATGTCTTTCAAAGACTAGCACATTCTAAGTATGTGCATAGACAATTAAATAGCAATATATGAAATAATTACTATTTATATTCATCCGTTGTTTTCTCAATAGTATTTTATACTTAGATATTGTTTTCAAGATGATTAAGCTGACTCCTAAAATGTTTTTCCTAATTGTTTTTGTTTTTTTTTCAATCCAATGGTGTTTCAGGACTATTTCCATCTGGTAGCAATAGTCCTGTTTATTCTGGAACATCTTGGTTTATATTATGCTTCTGTGCCACAAAATCTATTGAAATCATGCAAAACACCAATCTCTCTGCCAAAGTCAATAAAATTACTACTTGTTGAAGAAAACAGTAAACAACAGAACTTCATAATGATGTCATTAGCACATCCTTTGTCAACAGTTGGGAAATCTGGAACATTCGAGAAAAAATAAAGAAGAAAAAAAAATGCATTCATCTTGGATGTATAATTAATTTTACAATTAGAATTCTAATGAAGCTTGGTTCGAAATGCAAACTATTTTTATAGCAGCATTAGGTGCACAGCAGTAAGGCAGCAGTAGCTCAGCATGCAGAGTCAGTGCTTCATTTTATCCATCCATCTATCACATAAATGGACACATTTTAATGCTTCTTTAACTCTGACAGTCAGTGTGCTACCACAGGCCCTTGGCAGCTGGCATTTAGATCCAACCTGATCTGGAGTCCAGTTCAGGAGTCTGATTCAGTACATCTGGGTGCTGCCAAGGGATTTTGTCATACCCTGTATGTTCTGCTGGGAGCCAAATTCTCCTGCTCTTACTGTTCAGAACACTCCAGGGATGTCATCCCAGACCATCTCTTGCTTTGAGCCAGCACAAGATTTGTGCATCCATTTGGCACAAATAAAAAAACCTATTCATGGAGACTTTCTGTCCTGATCATTTCAAATGTGACAGTATAAAACTCTGCAGTCATGGATAGAGTGTGTGTATTCAATTCTCAGTGCCAACCAAGCAGCACACAAAGTACTAGAAAACACAGGTATAGGCTGAAGCACACTGGACAAATTATTGCATTAAAGTAGCATGATATGGTCAAAACTGAACTTACTAGGTTAGTTCTCAGAGACTGGTGTCAGAAAATGGAGAGGGGAAAAGGAAGGGGCTTTCTGTTTTCTAGATTCATCGAAACATAGATTAATAATCATTCTACAGAGGTGTGCTTTGCTATAAGGAACAGATCAAATGTAGTACTAAATGCTAGGCTTTAGTGGGACTAATATATAATCAGGGATGCTATTGGTAGTCCACACCAAGGTTAAGTGGTCTGGCTGCAGCAGAGAATATGTTCTATCTCTTTCCTCTGTAGTTTCCACTTTCAGTCAGCATATACAGCGTTTCATCCAAGAAATTCTGTTTCATTTCATGAATGACAAACGTAAACTCATAATAATTTATTAAACAAATAATAATCTACTTAGCCTGACAAAGAGCAATTTTCACAGTGTGCACTATCATAACGTGCCACTAGATGGTAGAACAGGATCCTGTCTGTGTAGTTCTGCAGCCAGCCAGCACCCTCCTCGATACAGCCTTCCAGTAAGCTACTAGATTAATTCTGCCTGAAGATTCCTAAAACTACAGTGTAATTTAGAATTTTTATTCCACGTGCATACACCATATTCTTTGTCTTTTACAGTTGTTATGTTCCAGAACTCCGACTGCGGTGATGGCTTCCCAAAGTGTATTTACAGAACAAGGCGCATAGCGGCGCACTGCATATATGTCCCACAGCTGCCTAGTTAACACCTGAGAAGTGATAAGCTATGAAAATGAAGCCACAAGATTCGTTTGTAGACTGTGATTCCCTGCGGAAATCACACTGCCTGGCAGGCAAGAGCAACTATAAGAAACTTCTGCCTTGAAGCATCCTTCAGAGCAGCTGCCTACCACCTCTCTGGGAAGCGCTGTCTTCCCTTTTCCCTTTGGAAATGTGCACAGAAATAAGGAGTGCAGGGGGCATGAGTGCCTGCCCTTCAGTTACTTCCACAGGGATCAAGGAGAATAATGGGAATTTTTACACATGTAGCAGTGGAAAATTAAAATTCAAGGCAGCAAGGGTACTAATAAGCAATGTCATAGTTGAGAAGTAACTAAGCTGCTGTAAGTAAATGAAATGGAGGCAGTGGCAAATGCCTAGGATTTATTATAAAAATTTGGATACAGTGCCTAAGAAAATCTAATTTGTATTGACCAGAACTTAAAACGTGCTTGGATATGATAGATGAATGGCACATGCAGGGAAATATGTCTCAAGGACTTTCAGCAAAGTTAAAACAATGATTTCCAAAGTCTTGGAGAAAAAGCATAGAGATGTCACAGAAACCAGGGAAAGAAGCAGTGTAACTTACCATTGTAATTAGAGAGCCAAAAGAAAAATTAATAATAATTATACTAATAGGTATAAAGAAAAAAGCAGAGTGCACAAGCAAATAAAATGATGTCAAGACCCTAGAAAACAGACACAACAAATTGGATAGAAAATTGCAGCTTGATATGTCACAAGAAACCACCAGTGTACAGCTATTTGACAAGTGAGATTTGCTTAGTATGGAGTGAAGAAAAGCTCTTTCCCACCTGGAGTTTCCAGAGTTACAGCATTCCTGCTGATCAGACAGTACTGTGGACAGAACAGTGCCATGGAACTGTGTCTCCCCTGCCAGATAAGTATTAACTTAATCATCCACTCTTGTTTTATCTATAAACACAGAGCTAAGGACTTCCCTGAATTCATACTTGTTTGGACTGAGTAGGGGTTTGGATGGGAAAAGAACATAATGAATCATCAAGGGTTTTTTTCCACTGCTATCACAAGCAACAATACAGCAAATATCCTGAACTTCCTCTTGAAACAACTTCCAGCCTTTGCCTCCTGTTGTAAGACATTTCTGGAATCTCATACCTACATTTTATGTTCAGCATAAATTATGCAGTGATCCCTGTGGTAAAACCATTTTTCAGTGTACATCTCTGCCTTCTCTATGTCTGCTCCCTCGTGTACTCCAAGCTAGCAGTAATGCCTTCCTTTTTCTAAGCTAAACACTCAAGTTCTTTCAGTATAAGAATAGGAGCTCTCCATGATGCTCAGTCATCCAGGTAGTTTGAATAAATCTTCCATAAGAATTGGGAAATGCAACTGCTGCACAATGCTCCTCACAAAGGGACACAAGTGCTTTGCTGTCTCTGCTGGAGACATGTCTCCCTGGGCAGCCTGAATCCCCCTTGGTCTCCCCCACAGCGTCTTCAGACATAATGAGAGCAGTTATACAAACCCCACATGTTCATCTTCCTCTTCATTTTCTAATAGGACTTGGTATGCTAAAAAGTTGTTTTTATTTTTTCAGTAATAGTATTGATTTTCAGTTTAGGCGTTATCAGTTACCTCATTTCTAATTAAATCAGTGGTTCACATCAGTTTCCATATCCTTCCAGAATCATCAAGTACCAAGTCAAATACCTTGCAAAACTTGGAATTAGGTTAGTTACAAATATTATCAGCCTATTATTTTGATCATCACTTCTTAAGTATTGGCTAATCAGCAAAAAATAGCTCTCAAATGACCACGCACTTGACATTAAATATCTTGATTTAATTTAATTCTCTATTAAAAAGGTTCTGCATCAGTCACCTCACCTGTTTTCCTTAGGAATAAATGGATAGGCTTTTATTGCCTAAACATCAGCCATCTGGATCTTGGCCAGTGTTTCAAAGCAATCATTGTTCATATTAAGAGGGCTCCTTTATCAACCCTGTCCCAACTGAGGTTGCTGGGTATTGACAACTGATAGAAAAGCTTTAGCAGATGTGACTCAAGGCTCCCCTGAGCCCTGCTGGAGTGGAAAGGATTTATAACCCAATTAGCATATTAATAATTTCCTGCTTTTTCCTAAACACCAAATATTGGCTATTCCTGCCTTATTTTTTTTTTAAAAAAAAAGTTGATTTTCATCATTTCTCTCTGTTCATTTCAGTATAATCTCTACCCTTCGTCCCATGTTTCAAAAAGGCATTGTTGTTGTCCACTAGGCCATAAATCATACACTGGTCCCTTGGTCTTTGGCTTTTCTGGAGTAAGCTGCCTCCTAATTTATATTCATTATTGCTAACTTCTCCTTTGTCCCATTTGTTATACAATTTTCATACCTCTGTCACTTTCTCTATAAGCTGAACTGATTTTCCCAGAAAAATAACTCTCTTTTTCTGTGGCAGGCTTTTTCGGTGTTCTTATATAGTACACAGTATACCTGCTTAAATTCTTCCTTGCAGAGATTTGATTCAGGATTTGTTTCAGCTTATAAAATTAGCCTTACAGAAGTACTATGTTTCATGTGTTTGATATCATTTTGGAATGCAATCCACTAGCAAAACTGTTCCAAAAGACTTTTAACTGTCGGGGAGAGGTAAGTTATATGGAGTGAAAAATTAAGAGCCTTTTCCAATTTTGAATTAATGAGCCCACAGCTAGAACAGTGTATATAGTTCAGAGTACATTCATTCCAGACATGACACCTGAAAAGACTTGGAGGAGAAAAAATATCAATCAGGGCTGAGTGCATTTTTGAAGTATGTTTTGAATAATGAAATGCTTTTAACTAACTGACAAGTGGGAAAGGAGAAGAATCAAACAAATGCCTATATGTATTTTTACAGAGATCCATCACTTATAGCATTTAAGTAGAAGACAGGGAAGAAGGAACACAGAGAAAAAATTACTGAGATAGATTGGATGAGGGGCAGGGAATTACTGAATCCATCTAGACTGAACCATGGAAATAAAAACCCTATTTTCAAGAAGGGGAAAATGGATGAGCCTGGGAACTACAGAGCAGTCAGCCTTACCTCTGTGCCTGGCAAAATCTTGGAGCAGATTGTCCTGGAAGTCATGCTGAGGCACATAAAAAACAACAAGGTGCTTGGTGACAGCCAGCATGGCTTCACTAGGGGGAAATCCTGCCTGATCAATCTGGTGGCCTT
>JASSUY010001111.1:0-13376 GCA_032466535.1 Forpus xanthops | reverse complement strand
ATAGCAGGGGGGTTGGAACTAGATGATCTTAAGGTCCTTTCCAACCCTAACTATTCTATGATTCTATGATTCTATAAGCTGTGAAGTTAAAGAAACCAGTGGACCAAGGGCAATACTCATCAAAGACTTGGATGGAGGTGGCCAAAGGCACCACAGAACAGGGTGGGCCTGTTCCACAACTAAGCACTGCATAGTCTCAGTCTGCTCAGTAATTCTTTTCAATTCAAACCTTCCCCATGGGGCTGAGAAAGCTGGAGTAGGTGGCCTGCTGATCCTCTGCCAAGGTTGTTTCTTTGGCTCCTCCAAATGCCCAGACTTAACAAAGAGAAAACATACTGGATAACTTCCCAAGTGGGCTTTCCTCTACACCATTTACCCTCTGAACCTCCCTGCCTCATAACTCTAATGTCAGTTTAGTCACCCTGGTATCCAGTCTTGTAATCGGTGTTACCACCACACTTTTTCCTTGCATCATTCCACTCATGTCCCTGATAAATCTGTTGCTATTTCCCAGTCTATGCCATATCTCCTAACACATACCTTCTGTTCCTCTGTTGAAACTGTCTGCTAACCCAAAGGCCTGGATGAGCATGAGGGAATAATGGCTTTTTTACTGGTGGGCAAGCCTTGTTCCCAGTTTGGGAGCCTTGATTCTGATCTTCCTGGGTGGGCT
Organism: Forpus xanthops; assembly: GCA_032466535.1. Classification (NCBI taxonomy): domain Eukaryota; kingdom Metazoa; phylum Chordata; class Aves; order Psittaciformes; family Psittacidae; genus Forpus; species Forpus xanthops. The sequence continues at coordinate 12,703 of JASSUY010001111.1, read as the reverse complement.
AGTCATGACCCTGTCTTGACAAGAATTTAGGACTTTCCACATGGGTTGGGCAATATTTAGGCACGCGGCATGAGGGAAATGAATCAAAACAGGGATGGGTGGAGGACAGAAGGCTAAATTGGCAGGAAAGAATCATATGAATGTGAGAAAAGCAACTTAGAAGGCCAGAGAACTTTATAAACCTAATTTTGGATGGCTATCTGACTTAGAAGACTAGTGCATCTCTGGGAGGTGGGGTTAAGGAAAAGAGGAGAAAAGAAGGCAGAGGACTTCGACAACAAAACGTAGCTGCTGACCCTCACCTAGCTAGCTAAATGGGAAATTTCAAAAATCCTCATGAGAAAACCAAATCTCTCCCCACCTGTACTGAAAATATAGAGTTGTATCTTTTAAAACATTTCACAGCCTAGTCTTTTTACTGCACTCTCTAAGGTTTCTGCAAATTTGGTGCTTAGAAGTAAGCTGCAGTTTTCTGGGATACAGAAATACTATAATCTCCCTACATCCATGGAGGTACATCCAATGTGGAAATTAACTATTCGTGATAACATCCATATAGGATTCATTTCAGCACTTGTGTCCACTTAATGACCAAGGAACTAATTTTAAACTTCAGTTATCACTGAAAAGCAAAATTAAGCATTTGTGTCAGAAACCGGAATTCGTGAGAACTATAGCATGGATTGACCAGGACACATTAGTAATATTGTATTCTGACAACTAGTAGCCAAACATCATAAACTTTAAAAATATTTTTTCAAACAGCAAAACATACTATACCCATATTTATGAAATGTTAATAGTTTCAGTTTCAAGCAACTATATTTAAGATTATTTCACTGATTTATGGAAATTCAGTGATGACTTTTTTCCTTGGAAAACCTCTCATTACAATTTTCCTTTTAGGCATTCAATTTGAATCATGATAGCATCAAACAGGAATTGACCCATCTTATAAAAAACGTGGTAATTTTTCTGTGGATTCTCAAGAGAACTGTATTAGGCCCACAGAGAAGAAATCTTCCCTCTTCACCCTATGATACATGATTCAAAAATGAATTTTGTTTCCTACAAGCACTTCCACTGATTATGCAGTACCCATTTACAACTTGTTAGTTCATTTTTTATTTCTCCATCCTCTCTAAAGCATGCTGTTCATCACAATTCAGGCATGGTTTCACAACTAGCCATTACACAATCCACATGCATGTTGCACCAAAAGGGAAAGTTCTCCCTGTTTCCTAAAGCCCTTGTCCCCTCCTTTGTGCCAGCACTGGATTGCTGGGATCAGATGGATTGATTCCATTCAGCTGAGAACTACCAAAATTAATTAATTGGTCTTCAGGCAGATCAGCTCTCTGATTCAACCAATTACACAGCTGCATGAATGTTGGTGCCAGCAGAAGAAAGACATTAAACATTGCCTGGAGCAAAAAAGTGGTGGGACAGTAGCAGAATAGACTTAAACTGGTTTACGCCAATTGTGAAACTGCAGTCTTAAAATCACAAGTAACTTAACTGAACATACTTATCACCATCTTCCTCAATAAAGGGGAGAATAAATAAAATGGGAGCACATACTGACCTCAGGAAAAGCCCACATTGAATACTACATAATCGATAAGTACTTGTTAAAGGATCAGGGTGAATCTGTACAAACAAGATACTAACATGTGACTTTATGAAGCACTATATGCCTTGTTTATTAAAATGCATACTATTCTATACTAACCCTTACTTTAGGATCTTATCGAAAAAAAGACCTTTTAGATAATTTTTTGTTTCTCAGCTATGTTTTCTGCAAACACTAACATTCATATCTTCTTATTAATATGCAACTAACAAAAATGCCAGCACTACCCTTTCATCACAATGTTAAATAAGATTTAGCCTTGTCTCTGGACAAGTCCATTCCTTTAAAAATAATTGTTACTGTTACTATACACATATCAGCTGTATCTTACAAAAAAACATGGATACATATTGCTTTGATCAATCCAGTAATTACTCATGCATTCATGAACAAGTTATATCCACCTCCTCACTGTTCATATGTTTTCCTTTATTTATTTCTATAAGTTCTAGCTCCATTGAAGATCCTAGCAGGTAGACATAAATGGATGTTACATATGTGAAACAAGAAAGGCATATTAAGTAATGTAAATTGATTAGGATACATGGCAGTAATTTTCTAGAAATGTACTATTCATATCTGTGGAAACTATTTTGCTTCTAAAAGAAAAAAATAGACTCAAAATCTCTTTTTTTTTTTTTTTATCTCTTTCATTTTAACTATACAGTGTTGGATGTAAAGCATTTCCTGCGATTCACTACTGGCTGTTGTTAATGACACTTCAGCTCAGCTCTGGACCATGAATCTTAGCCAGTCAGTAATTTTAAGTCAGTGCTGAAAATGTTATTGCTGAGCTCTGCTGAAAACTTAAAGTGAGTTTTCTCAAAGAATACTGAAGTCTTTTGTCAGCTATTACATGATACTAGAGAGAAGTTTGCCCCAATATACTGATGCAATTAAGGAATCACTAACTTCCTTCTCTCAAACATCACATTCCTAACTATTCCTGCCAGAATTTTGCCTTGTTTATTCCTTCCATGGACCCTCTAGACTACACTATCTAAAGTACTTTAAATCGCAAAACTACTTTACTGTAACTGACATCTTTCTTCTCTACCGAATTCCTGTACAGATCCAAACAACTTGGAATGATACTAGCATATTGCCATCAGGAATTAAAACAAGAAAAAAAAGCCCAAAACAAACCCAGGCAAAGAAGAAAAAAAAAATATATAAACCCACCTAAAACATAAAACCCAAATCAGAAAAAAGCCAGGTATTCTGGCTGTAGTTTTTCCACTTCACCTTATAATGCCAGAAGTCATTTGTCACTCTTATTGAATTACCTCATAGATGTTCAAAGTCTGCCAAGTCCTTTTCACTATTATTTCCATCAACCTTTTGATGTGATGACTAACCTGCTGTAGAACTACATGATGTAACACAATTGTTAAAAATAGTAAGGAGTATCTTTGCTTTCTTTTATTGCCAGTCATTCTAGAGCTCTTCATGCCCTCACATAACTGTGCGTTCTTGTAAAATTTTAGGTTGTTTTATATCTTTCAGTAACACTTGTTTGCTCACAGTATATCGCATATATATGACTGCATATGTATAATTACACAAACAAAACCCCAAATATTAAACTACACCTTTAAGCACTGAAAATTTAGTGAATTGTGGAATTAGTGTTGCTGATGCAAACCTACTTAAAAAGTTAAGAGTGACAGAGGCCTTACAAAAATCTCTTAAAAAATAAATAAGAATTTGAAATGTCTGCAATAAGTAGGGCTTGGGGCCATGCATGATAAGGGCAAAGCAATATATTTAATAGCAGCTCATTAAGTGCATCCTGCGTGAGGTAGGAATTTTATGGAAAAATAGTGTAATCTCATAATTAAATGTAAACATATGAGGGACCAAGTTTACTCCATTAAAACCTCCCAGGCTTTTTCTCCTTCCTTCTTCCTATCTATTAACACAGCTCTTACCTCCACTGTCCACCCTCCTCTTGATCTCGTCCCGATTTATTCCTTTTATCTGTATATGTTTGCTTATTTCCCCTCCACATTCCACAAAGGCAACTCCTCCTCTGTTTCAATAGGGGTAAAAAATAACACATGCAAAACAGATTCCTTGATCTGTTCCAGTGACTGCACCTAGCTCCAATCCAGTTTAAAACAATACCCAAAATTACATGTACAAAGCAACAGTTTTGTTCAAGGACATTATGACTAAAGAACACAACTGAGAACCTGACTTTGTCATATGCTAAACTGAGCAGCTTCAGTAATACTTCAACAATACTATCAGCTTGCCTACAACAGTAGAAGCCAGGTCTTAGTATGTGTGTGTTCTGAGCACTGTCCAACAAAATGTGTGAGGTCATGTAATTAAACACGGTGTATATATTAAAGCTCAAATCAAGCTGCACAGGTCATGTTAATATATTAAGTCCTCTTATTTGGTTGCTAACTTGACAACACCAACAGTGTTCTTTTAATACAGGTTGTGTTATATATGTACCTGCATTTGTATGTGATTTATTTGACAATAAAATTGAATTTGATATATGCCCTTGATATACAGAGGTTTGTTTTACTTCTCACACTGTTTTACACTGCAAAGCCACTTTGATTTCAATGAAGTTATTTCTGATGCACATTAATCTGACAGTAAATTACTGCTTTCTTTTCATACAGATAAATACCTGCATATATATCAGGTTTTATACATGCAGTCCTATATGTATATGTACCTGTATATCCAGACATTATAACAAATAGAGTGTCCAAAGCAATTTATATCTACTACAGCTTATGTATGGCCATGTTTGATTACATTTGTTCTATTGTGTTTTCTGGAAGATTATCCTACTAAGATCCTATTGAAGTTCGCTGCCAGAACATTTCAGTTTAGCATTAAACCAAAAGCTAAACTAAGGCAATAAACTAAACTTGCCCCTTACTCCCAGAGGGGGTCCAACAAAAAACAGAACATAAAAGCTGCTTGTTCAGCTGTGGCACTCCTCTTTTAAAGCTATTGCATGACTATCTTTATTTCAATGACACATGCTGCCTGTCAGAAGGTGATAGTCTCTGTCATATTTATTAAAAGCCATTCTGGAACTAAGCAGCTGAAAGCAGCTAACTAAAGACTATGACATAAATCATGTATGACACTATAAGAAATGAAAAATGGTTCTCAAATATGTTACCTATCAGTACAATATTTTTAGCAACACAAAACAGAAAATACTGATTTACATGGCAGGAGCTTCAGGACTTTTGAATGTCAAAATCCATCCTTCCCAGCAGTTGAATTTGATTTTGCCTCTCTTTGATTACTGAAAAGGTATAGAGTATTGCAAGCTAGAAGCTGATAGCTATGACTTTTGAGGGACTCATGAGAATTGTTTTATCTAACAGTTTCTGCATCTAATTAACTTTGTTTTTTACAGTGTTCTCAACTGCTGATCAAAATACGCAATAAACTATGCTTTGTTTTAGAATCACTTATTTATGTTTTAGAATCAATTATTTATTTTCTGGAGGTCATCTCCTAATACATTATTTTTTACACAGTAATAAAGTAACATTTAAGACTGGTATGCCACTGCTGATTTACATCACAGAAAAGTCTGTGCAAAAGACTGTAGTGCAGAGTTGTCTCAGCTCACTTTAAGCCAGCTACAAGAAGCCATCCTGCTGTATGGCCGTGAAGGAACATACTGGCTTATTTTCTTTGGAAAACTTCCATGTTTCCCCAGCAAGATTTCTTCCAGTGGTTAAACTTTCTTATTTATACAGGTATTTCAGTACCACTACATTGTACTGAACATGCAGGTTACATTTACACATCTCTGGCCCTGCCTGAATTTAACAAGACTTCTTGATTTGGCAGCACTTGCCATGTTGCTGCTCCTATACACTTGGAAAATGGATTCCTTTGTCCCTTGGAAATACCCAGTATGCAATCCTGTTATCTGAATTACATATACAATTAAGATTTATAAACAGACTATAGAAACATTTTTTCCCCTACTGGACCTAACACCAGTGAATTACTGTGTTATCACCCTGCAAACTGGGGGAGGCTTCTCGCATGTCTTCCTTTGAATAGAAGAATACAAGGCCATGTCTTTGATTTTGTAATATCCCTTTAAAAATATAAATCATATTATTTTATGAGGCTAAACATTAAACATGACTGTGTTCATAAGGAAGCTGAACTGCTTTGTAAAGAAAGGAAAAGTTGGGTTTGTCTACATAAGAAAACAGCAGGTGAAGAAGACTTCTGTAGAAGCCCTCCTTACAATATTTACAGTGAAGCAAACTTGCAGCTATGTGCCTTGATCATAACACTGAACAGAAAAACCTGACCTCTCTTTGCCTAACAGGAGGATCTGAAGTAAGAGGGCTTCTATGACTAGTGCAGAGGTTCAAGTGAAGTCCTCAAAGAAGCTGTTGCAGAACTTGAAATGAACATAAATTGTCAGAATCAACTGACTGTGAGATACAGTTCTGCTTATTGCTCTCTGCAATATTCAATGTATATTGAAGTATAGAAATATTAGGTCTTCAAATTATGCAGAAAGAAAACAGATGAGCCTAAGGTAAAAGAAGTTGAAAGCTTACTGTAGTGCCTTTACTATGTAACAGCTTTCATGTTAAGTTTTGTTTTATTCCTAAAGACTCATTATCATGAGACTCAATTTCTCTAAAGCAATCAGAAGAGCCCTTCTATTAATAACCTGAGTATTTTGTGGGTAAGAACTTGGAATTTTAAAACTGGACAAGAAATTACTTAGAATGATTGCTGCTGACAATTTGCTAAGCTTCATGCTATTTCTTGACATTGTAGCTGGGTGGTAAATAGTTCCTTTCCTGTGAAACTCTGAAGCCTCAAAAATATTTCTTCCCCACATTAAAATTAACCCTGGAAGTTTCAAAGTTTTTCCACATAAAAGCAAGGAAGAGAGACTCCAGAACAGCCAAAAGGCATTGCTGTCAGTGCCTTTATTTTAAAGTCAGAGCACAAATTTGAAACTTATCCTTCTGCAACCCAGTCATGGTGCCTCTTCATTTTTAATATTTTTCATTGATTTTTTTCTTTCCTCTTCATTCCTAGTAAAAGTGTTCATAAATTTCATTTCCAGCGCCTCCCCCAAAACAATCACTTATCACTCCCTACAGCTTTCATAGTAAATGAAGGAGAAAAACAGCCGGGCATTTTGCTTGCTTTTACTGCACCAAGCAAACACAGTATGTCAAAAAACATAATCATTTGCTTGATAAAAACATGTTCATTTTAAGCAACTTGAGAACATTAATGAGTTCTAAGGCGTGAGTATAAGGATGCAAACCAAGCTGTTGAATAAGAGATTCAAATAAATCAACATACTATTAACAACTATTCCAAATATTCTAGATTAAATAGGGAGTGAAGAAATCAGGCTAACATTATTAGCCAAAGAATTTTCACCACTCATATCAGTTTAAATTATTTAAGCCAGTTTCAACATTTGAAGAACTTTCCTGCTCCCAAGAGAGATGTTAAGTGTATACGTCAGTAATTCACAGATTGCTGCTGCTGCTAGTCATCAGAATCTGGCTTTGATTCCACCCAGTTAAAATTTCTCTTCAAATCAAGAGTGTTTAATTCACTAAAAAATCTCAAAATCAAACAAAGAATAAATACTCTTATTAATGACAGCTGATCTAAATTAATACCTTTCTATTAGCACCTGAGAGAGGGAAGAACCTGGTTATCCATATTATCTGGAGAGTGAACTGTGAGCTGATTTACATGGTAGTAATGAGCACATAGCTTTCATGACTTCCTGAACCATTTGCACACTGAGCTGACTGAACCTGGAGTCCAGAGAGCAAATAATACGACACTATAGGGAAAAGAAAAGAGTTCCAAGCAAATGGAGGTAATAATAAACATTTGGATGCAATTTACAGGGATGTGAAGAAAAACCAGGGTCATACTGTGGCAAAGAGTTCAGTAATCTTCATTTCCCACCCTTCATACATTTTAGGGCTACTGTAATGCTGTACTGTTCCCAGAAGAAACAGAAGATGAGGTAGGCAGGGCTCTTGTTTGTTGTCTCTTCTTGAATGACAGTTTGGTTTCAGAATGGCCAGCAGATGTTAGACCATTAATTTGTCCTTTCATTCTCCCCAGCTATTAATCAGATGGGCAGGGACTTACTTTTCTATTCTCTTTGAAAATTTTTGGTACCATTCCTCAATAAACCTAGCTATCATAGATAGCTTTCAGAACAGTCGCCAACCATGTTAATGATTAACAAACTATTTAAGTGCCACATGGCTCTCCTGGGAAAAGCTTTATACTCAAGATCTAATACATTCTTTGCAGATACTGAAGCTGACCACACTGAATCGCCAAGGTCCCATTGCTATACAAGAAACTAATTTACAGTTGCACTTTAAGTCATTCCTTTTCAATTTCTTTCTTGAAATAAAACGAAGTGTCAGCTAGTATTCAGCAGAACTATGCTACTTTTACACAAGATGGAGAGCTGACCTGACAACCTTTATATCATATCGAATCAGATACACACGTTAAAAACTTCCACTGATTTTTATTTTCCTCAGAAAAGCTTTGGGGTTTTTGTTTGTTGAGGCTTTTTTTTTCTTTCTAAAAACTCTTATTTAATGGATGAATCTGGAACTTTCTGTAATGCCAGGCAAAAAAAAAAGACTTTGATTAGGTAATCTTCGTTGGTGACATGGACAGTAGGATTGAGTGCACCCTCAGCAAGTTTGCTGATGACACTAACTTGTGGGAAGCAGTCAAAAAGCTGGAGGGAAGGGATGCCATCCAGAGGGATGCTGACAGGCTTGAGAGATGGGCCAACCTCATGAAATCCAGCAACGTCAAGTGCAAGGTCCTGCAACTGGGTCAGGGCAATCCCAAGCACAAATACAGGCTGGGCAAAGAATGGATTGAGAGCCCTGAGAAGAATAATTTGGGGGTGTTGGTTGATGAGAGGCTCAACATGACCCAGTAGTATGTGCTTGCAGCCCAGAAAGCCAACCATAACCTGGGCTTCCTCAAAAGGAGCATGACCAGCCAGTTGAAGGAGGTGATCCTGCCCCTCTATTCCACACTTGTGAGACCCTAACAGGATAGTGCATACAGTTCTGGTGTCCTCAACTCAAGAGGGACATGGGCCTGCTTGAGAAAGTCACAGAAGTGCCACAAAGATGGTCAGAGGGCTGAAGCACCTCTCCTGTGAAGACAGGCTGAGAGAGCTGCGCTTGTTCAGCCTAGAGGAGACAAGGCTTTGGGAAGACCTTGGAGCAGCTTCCAGCGCAAAAGGGAGGCCAAAAAGAAATTTGGAAGAGGAACTTTTTACAAAGGCATGCAATGACAGGACAAGGGATAATGACTTTAAAATGAAAGAGGGTAGATTTAGGTTAGATATTAGGAAAAAAATTCCTCACTATGAGGGTGGTGAGACACTGGAACAGTGCCTAGAGGAGCTGTGGCTGCCCCATCCCTGGCACTATTCAAGGCCAGCTTGGACAGGGCTTGAAGCAACCTTGTCTAGTGGAAGGTGTCCCTGCCCATGGCAGGGGGCTGGAACTGGATGATGTTTCAGGTCACTTCCAATCCAAACCGTTCTATGATTCTACTATTTACAGATGTAACCTCATTTATGAAAAAGAACCAATAAAGAAGCTTAATTATACACTTCTGCTTGTGTTAAAAAATTCTTAAAGCTGTTGTACTGAGAGAGTCTTCAACCTCCCTTCTTTGAAGAAAGGACTTACAATCTAGTAGGATGCTTTTAACTGTCATTATGCAGTCTTACCCTGTTTGGACAAGCTAGAAACTTCTGACAAAAAAGAAGAGTTTTCATGTGCTTGATGAAAGTTTTTTAGAGGGTATCAAACGAATTTCTTTACAGTCTGTTCTCACATTTTGTCTTTCAGAACTGAACAGAGCTTTTCCTTGCAATAGCTCCTTGTGGCTGCCAGGAACAATTATGGCACCGGGCACTGGAACAGAAAAGAGGCAAACAGTCTTCCTGTGTTCTCAATGCTCTTCTTGTTGTGCACACAGCTCAGAGAAAGAATGACTTGGATTGGAAGACACTGCTCCTAAAAGTGAGTGAAAAATATATGGGAAGACTTCACAGAAAAAAAAAGGACCACCAGAAAACATTGCTGGCTGTGTTAGATATACTAATGAATAAGACCAGAAGGGGAAAAACTAGTGGGGAAAATGTGTAAAAATTTAATTAGAACTACTAATTCCAATTTAGTACTACTAAGTACAACTACTTCCCACAAGAGCCTGGAATAGGACACACAGTCCTCAATTTTTATGCCTCTTCTTCTTTAGGTATACTGTTCGGAAAGTCACTGCTAAAACTGCATGCATCTTCTCCATGCTGTGGCCAACCCACAAAATAAATGACAGCTTATGGCTGTTGTCAAATACCTCATTTGGAAACATGCAAGAGTCTGTGAAATCTCTATTTCGGTGTTATTTATTATATATAATATCATCGAGTTTGTGTAGCTCCACCTAATGACAAATCTGTTTTTTAGAAAGGTCTTATTTGGTTTACTGTATCCTACCTTGTAGGACAGTACATTAAAATCTGGGTAAAATCTGATATATGCTGCCAAGTCTTATTCAAATTCTAGAACATATTAGGATTACGCTCACCTGTGCAATATTTAATCACTGCCTGCATCCCCAATAATTCTTTTCCTTTTTTTTTTTTTACATGAATATATTCTGTCCTGAATCTCTACTTCATTCAACAGTCAGGAAGTACAGCATTTAGGGAATGATTAAGGCTTAAGCTTTGAATAAGGATGTTGTCATTAGACTTCTGCCTCATTTGCTCCAGAAGGCACAGTGCCCTGGAAAGACCAAGAAAATGAAAGGTTGGTCTTCTCTTCTGAATGTGAATTTAAAAGTCTGTGTTAAGCTGAAGAGGAGGAGTCCCAGACGGAAGGATCAGCACTATAGCTCTTGAGGGAGCAGGCTATGTTAAGAGAAAGGTGAGGGAAGAGAAAGCAAGGTCTCACTGATGCAAAGGAAGGCTGTGTTACTGGAACTATCTTATGCCTCTGAAGTCTGCCAGAAGATCTGAATTCTTACAACCACAGCTTAAATCAAGAAGAGGTCTATTTTTCACACTTCAGGTTCTATAAGCAGCTCCAAACCATACGAGCAATCAGGCCTAAAGTCTCCTACATTCTGGGGATTAGGTATTTTCGACAAAACAAGATTTGCTCTCTCAGTGTTATAAGAATACAGTTATTTCTGTGGGGGCATAAAAAGCAGCTCATATCACACAATAAATTATTTCTTGCTTGCAGGGAATTCATTTAATATAGCAATTATTGCACAGAAAACCCCACATGGAAATCAGTTACTCAAAGCAGGGTTTGGCTAGAGGTCACAAAACAAAGGGGGAAAACATTGATTATGTAATCACAAAGCTATGCTATGTTGTCAGCTCAGTTGAGGTATATTTAACTGGAGCAACACAGTACCATATAGGGATAGACAAGCTTGCTCTGAATGACAGATACTGCTCCCTCTGGGACAAAACACCCTACTGTTCAGTAGGGCTATGAAGATAAAAGATTTCTGATTTAATTAAAATGAACTTATTGTCCAGAATGTATTCATACTCCTGTAAATAACAGGTGCATGCTATGAACTAGGATGGAGGACTACAAGAACACAGAGGTCTAAAACATCCCCAGCTCTCAAGTCAATTCAAAAGTAGCCAGAAAATAGCGTCCTCTTTTTCTGAACATTTAGTTGGGAAGCAAATGAACCCTTAACTCTTTGCCTTTCAATATAATCTGTTGCACCAGAACATTAAACTGCAACATATTTTACTTATGTCTTGAATAACTTTGGAGATACAGTATGGATTACAGTGTTGAAAGAGTTTTGGAGATGTGCAATGGCATGTCATTTCCTCACAGGAGTTACACTTGAAAAGCACAATCAACAACAGATTTAGTAACCCAAGTTACTTGGTCAGGAGTAAATTCTGCTTATTGTAGAGTCCTGAATTCACAGAATATTAAACTTGTAAAGCACTGTCTTTATGCCTGAGGATCAGATCCTTAAGGTCCAGTCTGTGTAAAAGTTGCTTACATCGCTCTTGGCTCAGCTGAGGGACCACAAACGTTGTATATATGGAGCCACTCATCATAATCTGAAGAGAATATTTCTTCAGTGCAGCTGCAAAATACCATAAATAGGCATTCCCTCTGCTTCCTTACAAAGAACAAAATCTCAGACTTGGCTCAGTAAAACATCTGCTTCACTTGGGGGTCAGAATCCCCTTCATTTCTTTCCTACAACTATGACTACGTAATAGAACAGATATTAAAAAAAAAAAAAAAAGAAGAAGAATTCAAAGGATGAGCCTACATTTTGCTCAACTTCTCTGTCTTCATTTATATGTGTAAAAAAGATTACAACACTATGTTGGAGTATTTTCACTTCCTATATGCCCAGAAAGAACAGTAAATGCATACGAAGGAAAGGGGTAGAATAGTATGGAAATCCACAGGCTATTGTAACCACTCTCTGTCCTACTTGCCTCAGTCACTTTATGGCCTGGACACTAAGGAATGGATTTTTGTTTACTCAAGTGGCTATTGACTTGAAGAGATTAACTTTTCATGAAAACTGTTTAGGTATATACATTACAGTAATAAGGGACATGCATGGTTCAATAAGTTACTGAGACAATTTACACCTACTGCAACTGCCAAGAGTGGAGATTGAGCACTCAAAGCCCTATCCAGTCTGGCTTTGAGCATTTCCAGGGACGAGGCAGCTATGACTTCACTGAGCAAACTGTTGAAGTGTCTCACTACCCTCATGGTAAATAATTTCTTCCTTATGTCCAATCTAAATATCCCCTCTTTCAGTTTGAAATCATTCCCCTTGTCCTTCACTACAGGCCCTGGTAAAATGCCTTTCTTATAAGCCCCCTTAAAGTATTCAAAGGTTGCAATAAGGTCTCTGGAGTGTCATGGGTTCAGCAGCAGCAGTCGTTTTTCTCCTTTAAGTAGTAGCTGGTGCAGCACTGTGTTTTGGATTTTC
>JASSUY010001108.1:0-24714 GCA_032466535.1 Forpus xanthops | reverse complement strand
ATGCAGCCCAGGATACAGTTGGCTTTCTGGGCTGCAAGAGCACACTGCTGGCTCATGTTCATTCTCTCATCAACCAATACGCCCAAGTCCTTCTCCTCAGGGCTGCTCTGAATCACATTATCCTGTGTTAGAATTAATGTACAAATTGTTAAACAATTTTTACCTGAATGAAACATTAAACCTTGTTTATACGATTCTAGAATTATCATTATAGCTTGAGAGCAATCCAGAACAGTTTCTGACTGTGCCAGAACAAGTGCAATGCCAACAAATATATTGCTCTAACCATTGTAATTACAACACAGCAGCATTATCTAAAGTTATGGACCCATACTTATTGGCAAATGAGTTGAAATTATGCTTTTGAAATAAAAAAATAACTATGTGTCAGACTTTGTAGATATAATCTGCAAAGGGCAAGAGACAATTCACCAGTTATGTACAACACAGTGTGTACGGTTGCCTCATCATGACATTGCAGCAGATTACCAGCCTGAGAACAAGATTTACCCTGTATAGTGAGTGAAACAGACAGACCAAGATTACTTCAGAAGTTGAAGATTATAGTCACTAGCTTTCTCTTGATTTTTAATTACATCTCAGATATTAGGTCTCCACCTCATATATGACAATATCTATGTGGACATGTAAGAAGACAGAAATTTTTTTGAAACAACTTTTTAATGTTAAACTCAATTTCAAGGTCTCATTAATATCCAAAATGTAGCAATTTGGCAATAAGGCACATTTTTCCATAGAAATCAATGGCAAAACTCCAGTCAAAAGGAAGACTTTAAATGCATTAATATTCTCAGACAGTGTATTTTAATAAAATTTAAATCAAACCTCTCAGCCTTAAGATGACTGGGAAGCACATAGAAATAGATTTCAAGACTATGAAAAGGTTTTGTAAAGAGAAAAGTAACAGTATTTGTAGAGAAAGGAATAGTAAATAAGGAATTCAAATTGGACTTTAAAGTGAGAAAACTCAGCTTAGACAACATGAAAAACTTCCTAATGTTAACAATTGTGAAATAGTGGGCTAGGGCACCTGAAGAGATTCTCAAGTCCTAATGTACGAGCAGTTCTCAGTCACATTACCACTTCAGGGTTTTTGATTGAAAATATTATACAGCAACACTCAGCAGCAACTCAGTAACCTCAGACGGCAGCAGTCTGAATCTTCCTGACCTCTGAGTGAGAACAGAGCTTAACTCTTGTCTGTTGAGTGAATTACCATTAGTCAGTGAATTACCAACACCAGTTCAGCTAGAACAAGAAAGTGAATACAAATTATGACAGGTAGCAGGTCTATCTGGCTTTCATTTCTCTATGCCAGGACAAATGAGTCTTTGCTCATTCAGAGACTGATACAAGGCTCACCTTCAAAACCTGAAAAAAATCAAAACAATAATTGGTTACCTTCTCACAGATGACTGTGCAAACCGGTCTGTCTGGTCCTATCTTGTGGCAAAATAATCGGTCCCAAAATCCTTCCCAGACTTATTTTCTAGTATTATAAAGATCTTACTGTCCTACAGGAAGTGAAAAGGGAAAATAAGTCCTTCACCATGCACTACAGGGTATAATTATATTTCATTGTTTTTTATCTACATGGCTATCGCTAAAGTTATTCCTTTCCAGATACTTTAAACTGAAAGAGATCAGGGGCTGCTATTTTGCATTAATGAGTTTTTACACGTGTAAGTAATCGAGCAGTGTTCTTCCAAAATAGCTATATGCACATAGAAGCCTTATTTAAAACAAGCAGTATGAATTTCCAAAAATAACTTAAACACTGATTAAACATCACATGAAATGGCTTAATAAATGGCTTCATGTGCTAAATAACAGAAAACAGACTACAGATGCTTCTGTTTTACCACTCCTGTTGAAGCTTTGCTTCTCTTACTCTGCTTTTTTAAGTGACAAGCATTCATTAATCAAGCTACAATTCAGAGATCAAATTACTAAAGAAAAACAATCTAGAGGCATTTTAGGGAGATAGTTCCTTCTCAATACAACACTTCTGCTATTAAGATGACACAATTCTTCCTGTGGGAATAAACAGGAAGAAAAAGAGAAGGATCCAGAGAAGATCTGCACAGAGAGATATGAAAACTTGCAATGGAAACTGTTAGATAGCAGTGAGAACAAAAAAGTTTGCAGTTAGTTAAAAAATAAAAGAACCACAAACTGTTGTCATCAATAAGTCGTCTTGAGGTTTCTGTTCTTTGTGCATACAAACAAGATTATCAAAACTAGGACAGCATCTGAACCAGCTAACATTTTATATCATTTTATATTAACAAAGAATATAACTTTTCTAAAATTCTGGGGGGACATCAACTGCTGAGGTAAAGAGCAGATCCTTCAGAACTTTATGACTGAACTCTTTCATTTTATTCCAGGTTTTCAAGAGTTTGCTTCTTTGCTACCACATTCAAAAACTTAGCTGGATAATAGTCATGGCCATTTGCCATCGCTGATTTCAGGAAATTCTTTTAAATTTAGGCATCTCTTTACTGGACTCCAACACTTCCAGTATGACTGCTTCAGTAATAGCTCTCCTGCACTCCCTGACCACATGCCTTCCTAATGTAAAACAGATAATACTAATGTCTCTTCCTGCATTTTATGACCTATGTGCTTAGATAAATATTATCATGCAGTCCCTCCTTTAGGATTCCCTTCTGAGTTTGCCATCTCTCCGTAATGCTCCCTACACAATGTACACAGAGTTCAAAAGCATGTGGTTGTCCATTCTAGTAATTGTCTATGAACCTTAGGAATGGATTGAACTCCATTCATAAAGCAAGGTGTAAGTCCCTTAAATCACTAATGTTACTGCATGACTGCCAAATTGGTGCCATTTCTGGAACAAACAGAAATTAAACTTGAAATTAGTTTTCCAGCTCTGCTCAGCAGCATTTTGAAGATGTTGAGTCATTTAAAACATTTCCTTTAAGAATGTTTCCTTAGCATCTAATTATTTTTTTTCTCTCAGATCACTCTAATTTAATCAATAGTCACCTAATTTACCACATGAGTTAGCCCCACATACAATATTAACATCGAAGAATTTGAAAGGACTACAAATCCTCCAAGTGATGGAAGGCAAATTTTTTTCTGAATATCCTTCCAGCATACAAGGAAGGAATAGTGGGTCATAAGTGAAGACCAGGAGTGAAGATGTGCTGTGACTGGAGGCAGAAGAGGCCTCACAAAATGACATCATTCACATCTGTTGTTCAGGCTTCTGATTTTCCTGGGTAGCTCCTGCTGTGGTAGGTAAAAACAAATATGATGCTCTTTGTCCACCACCCTTGAGGACAGGAATTCTTTCTTTTTTCATGCTGTCTTAACAACAGAAAATCCTTCTTTTGTCACTTCTAAATAGAACATTCAATGCACCACTGTCATTTCAGCTCCAATCATGGTGTGTGTACAGCATAATGATGCCTTTCCCTGTAAAGCAGACAGAGCTCTAGAATAGCTGGAGTTACAGGTTCACACTTCAATAAGTTGCCATGATTTCTATGTAAGCTTTAAAAATAGGCTTGATGAATAGGTTGAATAGCATGAAACTAGTGGGAGCCTGAAATAAAGCCCAAAGATTTCCAAAGCCATAGCAGAACATCTAGAAAAAGCACCATGACACTAAAATAACACTGTGATACTTACTCTCCTATTCCCTTCTTCCAGTATTCAATATTACTGTGGGGGAGTGGTAATATAATTGTCAACTGGTCATCTAATTGCTCCCATATTGTTGATAAAGTAAAATGTGGATGTATGCACACTTTGGGCCAAGAGGCCCTGGCTGGTTCTTTAGTGTAGTGTAAATGCATAAAACTGGTTTTAAAAGTGTTGTCAAAAAAGGGGAAAGCTCCTTGGAAATGGTGAAGTCTATCAATAAAACACAACTCAGAAAGAGACCAGCCTTTTAATCCTCAAGGCTGGAAAGATTTGGTTTGTGAGAAAGCTTTACAGAGCATGTGTTTTTTATCTCTGTTGTGGAGTCTTTGTGAGAGATCTGAGCAGCCAGCCCACATTTGGTGAAAATGATTTACAAGCTCACTGCAGCAGATACAGTTAGAGAACAAAATATAGAATAGTTGGAGGTACCTAAAACTACTGCAGAAAGGAAGAAAAGATGTTACATAATCCCAGGCAGGATTCAAATATATAAAGAGTAAATTATTACCTTTAGAATAGAGACCAAATTCCAGAATTTTAGCTGTATACCACAAAAAGTAAAAAATAATCATCTGTGACTTGCAGAACTAGACATAAGACAGCTGTTGAGCTTGTGACAATCATCTTGCTACATGAATAGTCCATAGATTTTTAATCGGACTTTCTATTCTCAGTCACTGCTTCAAGAATAGATCTTGTATGTAGTGTCTGCCATCTACTATCCACGATCTGTTAATTATCTGGTATGCCAGCTTCCATGAAGTAATTTCTCTTGAGTTCAGAGAAATTGTTCCCCACTGATATATATCAAAATCTACCATCAGAACTGATGTAAAGCAGCGCCTCCTTGGTAGCTGCATCAGACAAACCAAGGACCGAAGGTATATAAAATTATTCCTGTGTAAAAGATTAAATGTCAACTGCATCTGCCTGTTCTCTATCAGCTTTTGGGCATGCTATCCAACACAGACAGATAACCTTGCATTTCAAGCTTCATCCCTTCTTACCAGAATTATTATTCAAAATTCTTTATGAACATGGAATGAAGTCCTGCACTTGGAATTTTTCTTCAGTGTTTGAGAATGTTAATAGGGTTGGGAAGACGACAACATTCTGTACAGTGCTTGGAGAAAGACTTGGGAAGTTTACATTCGCTCACTTAATGGAAATCTCAAAATAGAGAACTATGAGAAACCCTAGGTATAAAATGATTCTCCCTCCTGATTTTTAGCCACATGCAAGCCCCAGCTAGGAAGACCTTGAAGCAACGCTGAGTTCACATCTTCTTATCTAAGTGATCCACTCAAGGCAAAGTAGTTTCAGGTGGAGACTGAAAACACATTAGCAAAGCAACTGCCAGTTGTTTTGATGCTCTGCAAGGCCCACATTGGACAGGAATTCCTCCAACATCTCAAGTACACAGAGTTCTACATCAAGTGCTGCCGGCAGACCACATTTTACAAACATCACCTCTGCTTAAGTTGCATTTGTATATGGTTTTCCTGTAGTAATTATCCTTCTGGCTGTACTTCAAAATACTTAATTAGACATATGAAGACATCAGGCATTGTATAAATGCATGCTGCAAAAGAACTGTGCTAGAGGATCTTCAGATAAGATTTTGGCAGATGTCCTGATTGCAAACACAATCTCGTTAATGTTCAAATTATGTTCTCTTAATGGTGTTTGCCCTCAGTACATTGGCTGTAATTTACAAGCTGTAAAGCTGCAAATCCAGTTTATGCCTGCTCCTGTAGGTATTATTGCTCTATTAATACTTATTAAGTGTCTGAAATATATTAAAATTCATGTTCAAAACATTTCTCACAAAATGTTTCAGGCTAATGCATATTAAATAAAAGGTCTAAGAGTCAGGAAGCAAATGATAGTGCCCAGAACCAAAAAGGAAAAACAAAACTCTAAATGTGTTTAAAAGACATTACATTTACACCTGAGGGACAGGCTAAAAAGCCAACAGAATATTGTAGAAAAACAACGCTTAAAAAGACACTGCTGTCAGTATAAGCAACTAGAATAAAATCCAAAACAATCAAAAGGTTAGTATGTGTATACCTAACTTACATTTCTAGAAGGCACAAATGAAAATTCATGCCTCAGTGAATGCTAAGAAAACTTATGTCAATAAATTCTCTGAATTAAAGCTCTGACATTTTAGTATAAGTGCCAGACAGTTTTTAAGTGCACCTGATGGCACTTTGGAGCACCTGCAGCTTTCCATCTAACAGAGAACAAAATATGCAACATATACACTGTAGGTAAGAAGTGAACAAATACCTAGAAAGAATAATTACAGAGATTTTTACTACACAGATCTGAAATTAATGATGGTATAATGAGCTTGAGTGGACAAAGTTCAGCCAAATGAGGAGGTAAAGGTGTGTGTGTGTGAGGAAGGCAGTATACTGCAGGACCTGTGAATTTCCAAGATAAGAGACTGAAACTACAGAGATCAGATTTTACTTGCCTGTTTCATGCATCATGTAAAATGTATGATTTCACTGAATTATAAGAATGAAAAAATACCTGACATTAATTTTCTAACTTGTGATCCCCAGTATACATGGAGACTGATCAAATTATTAAGAAAAAGAGTCAGGGAGTGCTCTGCACCAATGGCTGATATCTTCCAAGCAGCTCAGTTGGAAGCCAGGAAGCCTGCACCCTGTGAGCATTCCAGCAGTCACTGCAGAGAGCGCATTTCTACAGGACCACTAGAGCTGAATGTTTCCAATGCCCTTAATACCGCCTCTGAGAGTCTAAGAAATACACACAAAAAAGAAAAACAATGCAGTCATGAAAGCAATGCAGTATAAATACAACAGCTTGTATTAATACACTGAAAATATTGACTCCTATATAGAGATACATCTTACTTTGCCATACTTCCCCTATCTAATTAAGTTGTGTTAGAAGAAAAGCACTGATTTAGCAGGTTATGGGCAATCTTTCTCTCTCAGGTCTCTGAAATGCTACCACTTCCATGCCCTTTTATTTGTGGGCTTTCAGTTTTGTATGACTGCATTATCAGCAATAAAAGACTAAATTGTGCTAGAATTCTTAATTTTATTGTTCATAATTTTTTTTCCTCACAATATGAATAGCCTTTGAAGAAAGATTTTTAGGATATAATGAGGTAAAGAAAACAAAAGCCAAATTTAATCACTACTGCGAGGCAGTCCTATTTAAATAGCACATTTCATTATTCATATAAATGTTATCTATTTGTTTCAATGGTGCATTGTATCATTTCCCCTCTACCACTGAATAACTAAGAAAGTCATTCTGTGTATAATCAGTTCCATCTAGGAAGACTATCATAGTGGAGCACTTAGCATTTTCACAATCAAAAAGTTGTCAAAATATCTGCCCGCAGGGTTGGCTCATATTCATTCATGACTATTGCATATAGAACACTTAGTGATCATAAATGAAAATGCTGATATCCACAGCAGTTATTAAAAACTGAGTTTCGCAGACCAGTTCTAAACTTCTGAGTTTTGCAGAGCAGCTATAAGATCATAAAGGAAATTCATAGAACTACAAAATGGTTTATGCTGGACGGGACCTCTAGGGTGCCTTGTTTAACTGCTCTGCTCAAGCAGGGGCACCTAGAGTTGGCTGACCATGTACAGACTTTTTCTGAATAGCCCCAAGGATGAAAAGTCCACAACTGTTCTGCGCAACCTGTGCCAGTGCTCCATCACCCTCACAGTAAAAAAAGTGATTCCTGATGTTCAGAGGGAAAATCCTGCATCTCAGTTTGTCTGTTGCCTCTTATCCTGTCACTGGACACCACCATCAAAAAGAGTGTGGCTCCATCTTCTTTGCACCTTCCCTTTGAGTATTTATAAACATTGATAAGGTTGCCCTCTCAGTCTTCTCTAGGTTGAACAGTCCCACCTGTATCAGCCTTTCATCATCAGAGAGATGCTCCTGTCTTTTTATCATCTTCATGGCCTTTTACAGGACTCTATCCAGTATGTCCATGTCTCTCTTGTACTGGGGAGCCCACAACTCCACACATTACTCCAGATGTGGCCTTAACAGTGCAGAGCAGAGGGGAAGGATCACCTCCTTTGACCATCTGTCAAAACTCCTCACAATGTAGCCCAGAATGTCATTCGCTTTCTTTGTGGTAAGGGCACATTGCTGGTGCATGTTCTGTTTGGTGTCACCAGGACACCCAGCTCCTTTTCTGCAAAGCTGCATTTGCACACCCCTATCCACCATTCTAGTTTTTGTCCTTTTACTTTCAGTTTGCTAGTGGCAGTACTAGGGTACCCGTGCAAACAGCTGCATCAACTACACCTAGTAATGATGGCAAAACGCAGCTTTATATCACTTCATTTTCTGATTAACTGTGGTGTGAGTAACAGCACTGGAAAGTGAGTCAAGTACATAGAAACTAGATTTTTTTCTCTTCTTCAGAAACACATAGGAAAGCTTTTTTCAAACAAGCAAATAAATATTCTTAGATGCAAGACCACCATTTTGAGAGAAGAGGATGCAATTGCTGAAGTACAAGCCAAAGAACCTTGATCTTACAGCTTGGAGTCAAATAAGCCCACATCAAATTCTCAAGAACTTGCTGTTTTCATCCATGATATGTTTCACTTCCACAGGAGTTCTTGTCCATGGGTAAATAAGCTAGGCTACTGCTAGCATCTTTGTCTCTTTGGATAGCTTTTGCATCTGTTAGATGAGGTCTTAATCTTTACCTTGTTTGGGTTCTAAGAGATTTAGCTCATTAGTGTTTATGGAGCACTTCAGAGGCTTAAATGGATAGGAATGCAAATTACTATTAAATTCCCCCATATGTTACAAAAATACAGTTCTCTTTTCTCATCTAAACAGAACTCCCAAATGCAATCATGAAAGTCCAAAACATTTACTGTGATTCCTAGTCTTCTTCCCTCCTCCATCTAGATCACCCCATTGACACAGAGTAATAATCTTCACCCTGCCTAAAACTGAATGAAAAAAAAAAGCAAAAACTTTGTCAAATATGAAATAAGAACAAATCTGAAGGCTTTTTACAAACATGCAAATGATTCAAAGCTACAGGATGTTAGTCCTTAACATTAAGGATATTTAAGCCTTAATATTTTACTCAGTAATGAATCAAACATGTAGAATAATTACTGTCAAGCAATTAACACATTTTAGTGAAGAGGAAATATGTCATTTGCTTTAGGGAAATAAAGCAGTATGTGCTACACTGATGACTACAGAAATTCAGTCCAAAATCCACTGTGTTTCTTTTTACAGATTATGGTTAAACATTTTTGTATGCCTTTCAACATTTTTTTGAAGTTTATTTAAATGAGATGCATTTGGCTTGTTCCTCAGAAGCAGTAAACAGTGAAAATTCGACATGTTCAGTCTTCATAAATAGGAATGAGGCCATAGAGGGGAAATAAACACACATTCAAAAAAGATGGGTACCCTTCTTCATTAAACAAAAGATACAGCTTGTTGCCAGGGATGTTTGGCTGAAGAACTAAGAACATCATCTAGATCTTTCCGAGGTGCACAAAAGAGGAGTGCAGCTACAGAGAAACACACAAAACAAAAAAACTAATCTTGGAAAAATGCCTGAGGAAATTCTTCTCTCCTCTACACATAAGTATGCTACCTTCTATTCATAGGCTGAGAAAAACAAGTCAGGAATACGCGTAGTTGAAACAGAAGGTGATAAAAGGTTAGGTTAAGATTCAATTTAAAATTAGAATTGAAGCTTGGATACCAAAATGGTTGGGAATAGCTTAAGTTTGTATGGAGATTATTATTTTCCACTACTAATAACTCTAAGAAAACTCCTGATTGAAAGCCTGGAAAAGGGCACAGTCAACTTCCAGAATGCTTTTATAGTGATAATTTCAACAAAGTATGTTTCCCCTGAGTACCCACCTTCAAAGACTCAGTGTGCTGGGTGTTTGCTCACTGCTCTAACTCTATATTGCAGCCATATTACATGTTTTCCTATGTTACACTGGTAAGAAGAAGCTGAAAGAATTACTCCCTTATAGAAATTCTTTGATCCCAGTGCTTGATGCACCAAAGCAAAAGCCACAGGATTTAGAAAATTTATGAAAGAGACTTATTGGAGTCTCATTCTTGGAAATACTTACAGGAAGATTTATTGTATATGGGAAGTCTCATATCTCAACAAATGAAACTGTAGAGAGAAGCCTGATCAGATACTCAAAATGCCCCCCAATGTATAGTGATTTCAGCAGAACAACGCTTAATTACGACTGCTGTGCTTTGCATTTCCAGACCTTTTTAATAATTTTCCCACAATTCTTCTCTGTCAATCAGACCCAGTTTCACCTAGTTCAATCTGAACAATAAGTGAGTTTCCTATTGATAAAAAAGTTTGTACTCACCCATTGCCACTAGCATGTGTCAGCAGTCACTTCTTACTGAGAACAGGGCTATGAGAAATAAGCTCACTGTTGATTAACCTGTTCAGGAACACAGTATTTTTCTTTGTCCATCACTCATGTCAGGAACATCTATTTCCATCCATTCTATAATTATTTTTCAATTTAAAAAATCACCATTGCTGCATAATCATTTAATCTTTCTGAAAGACAGTGGGCAGGTCACTCAAGGCAAAGTTCTAATTGACTGCCAGGCTTCCTTATTCAGAGAGGGTATTCAAACCATATGCAAAGAAGAACGGGAAATGTCTGTTTAAAGAAAGGAAGATGACAAATAGGCCAACATTAATTTAAACTCACTGAAGACATCTTTAAAAATAGCTGTCTGCAGTTACGGAGTGCTACACCTCCCTCATTTATTTGCCTTCTCTCTGCAATATAAACCTAATTGCAGAAATGATCTGTTCAGCACAACATAATTTAAAACTAACAGATTACATTGTAGAGCTTTACAAAAGTCTCTGGAGTTTACTGTGCTGCTGCTGGCTCCTACAAGTCTTCAGAAGAGGATCATTCATACTAACACTGCTAAGAGGTGAAAAATTGGTCAGTCCTGCTTCTGCCTGGCACACTGCTGTCTCCAGTTTATTTTCATTAGCTGCATTTGGACTACAAATGAATCACAACAGATATTAAATACTAAATCCTTCAGGCATATGCTGAGTCAATGGCTGCAGGCCAGAGCATCAGACCCACTACATCAAACTGACATGTTCTGCCAACATTTATCATCTTGCGTAATTTCATTGTATTATGACCTGTCTGAGAAAAGGTAAAGAATTAATCATTATGATCAAACTAAAGAAATGTAAACCTTTGATTCCAGATACTGCTAATTAAAACATAGTCTTAAAAACTCTTCTAAGTGACGTTAAAAAACATTGTTTCAGTAATTGTCTTGTTTCAATAAATTTATGTATGCATTTGTAGAATGTATACATATTACAGATAGGAAGAAACTCAGGAAGGTAGTTTGCAGGACAACTCCATCCCTATGTTGTCTAATGATTAGGTAGAAAAGATGAGAAAATAATGATTAGGCTCATAGACGAAATTATCTGACCTACCACTCTCCAGTAATATATCCTCATAGTCAATGTGATCTTTTCAGTACTTACAATCAATATAATAGTCAAATTACTCTTCATGAAGCCCTCTATCAAGGACCCAAGATACTTACAGAGTGCTGGAACACCTCAGTTTATGAGCATGTTCTGCTCAGTTCACAAACCCAGTGTTCTCCTCCCATCCAGCAGCACTGCAATAGTGTGCATCAGATGCACAGGCAGTGAGCCCTTGATACATCTGTGGCAAAGAAAGACTCATTTTCCATCTTGACTGCTGGACTTCCAGTTTTCATCTTTTCCTTTTTATCCTGCTGTGGCACTGTTTGCTGCTCTGAAATTCAGCTATCTGACCATTTATTCTGCCATGTGGTCAGACATTCAGCAACTGCAATTGGCCATTTTGGCAAGCTCTAAAACATTCCCTCTCTTCAAATGAATGTTGTTGATCATACATCAGCCAGGCCATAGTGACCACACTTCAGTAACAAGGTCTTCCTTCTTTTCAGGCACACAGGAATATTGCCACTGTGTTGATACTTGTACCTTCTGAGGGCATTAAGAGCAGCACACAGGCTATAGGAACAAGAGTAGTGCATTTTAAAAAGTTCTGAAAGCCATAACCATGTAGCTCTGCGATACAGCAGTACCATTGCCAACAACAGAACATAAGTTTTGTACTGAATCTGCAAGGCTTTAGGTCTGAGGCTTGTCAGCTGCACTCTGTCTGAATATGTCTTTATTTTACGTGGTGTAGCTGTGTTTACAATTACTCTGACCTGTTGTGTACCTCTAGTTTGCTTTGCTTTTTTTTATCGTTGTACAACAATAGTTTTATATAAATAGTAAAAAACAGTTATTCTGTGTACGAGTACTTACGACTAACATAATGTAGGATGAAGAGGTGCCAGGCTGGTGTTACAGTAGAGGTTTTAAGAAGTGGAGGCACAGAATGTGGCATATAGGGGTAAAGATAAGGGATGATAGAGATGAGATGCAGACTTAGCACTGGTCACTATAAACAGCTCAACCATGATCAATAACAAAATGCAGATAAAGCTGGGTTTAGAGGTAGCTAAGAGAACAAAGGAGCAGTATCCAGTACCTGTAAAATGCACCATACATTATAAATCCAGATATATCATGGAGCTGCAGACCAATGAAGTAATGGCAAAGGTGCAAAGTGCATCAGTAAATGTATAAAAGTGATACAAGAGAGAAGAAACCTTTTTTTTTCAGCAACAGATCTAGACTAGTAACAATTCCTGAATTAGACTGCTAAGATTTCAACTAGATTAATTTCAAAAATCATGGATATATATTTTAGATAGATATACACACACAACATATAGATATATATAAACGAGATTCTTGAACGTGACAGACTACTGATTCCATTGTTAATGGCTAACTGACATTGCTATGGCTAAACACTATGTATGCTTGCTTACATTGCACCAATGGAGATGGACACAGATAAAAGACTGAAGCTCCAGTAAGTCTAAATTTTAAGCAAAACTGAAGAACTCTAGTTACAGTTTAATTTAGGGAATGTGTCCTGACTGGCGGTAATTATAATCATAGGTAATTATAATCATATGACAATGAACAATTAGTTCAAATATGGAAAGAAAACCTAAATAGATGTAAGCTTTTAGTTTGGTATGGAATTTGAGGACTTAAATGTCAAATATTTTAAAATGACTAGTTTTCTATTACAATTCTCACCATCTCCTGTTGAGAAGAGTTTAACAGAGAGCTTTGACATGATTTAGCTTCCTGCAGATGAAGAAACAAAATAAATTAGGGGACTTTCTTTCAAATTGCTGTTGTCTAACAAGACAAATTGAACAATTAAACTTTCTGTTGAGAAGTTTTTAAATTCAAATGCATGGTGAATTCATACAGTCAAACTCAAACATTCTCAAGTGGTTTCCTATTTTTGCATCTGAAATGCAATCAGAATTGCCAGTTCTCCCTAAAAGCAGGGCAGAATTCATACAAGCTAAAATTGTGTATATTATTCAGTTTGGGAAGTTAATGCTTGATGCTTTTTTTCATTTTTAGCATGGAATGCTGTTGGCCTTTCTTCTTTACTTAATGTAATTATGTAAGTTTATGAACCAATTGTCAAATTTCTCAATATGAAATACCAATAATCAGCCAATAAGACTACTATAGCTATAATGACTAAACGTAATATTCATTAAATACATTATTCTGTGACTGTAAATAGGAGTTCCTTTATGGAATAAAACTAATAATTTGATCCAATGTCAACATTTGATTATTTGGGGATATGACAGGCAACTGGGAAATGATTTAGACAGAGCAAAACATATGTAAATCAGGCTACAGAATACACACACAGTGCGCTATCCTGAGAAAGTACTCGTAATTGCAAATAATCAGAAGTTAGCTGCAGTTCAGTACAGCGTTTCAACATTGTTAGTACCACAATTTGCAGAGTCCCTTTTAATTAGCTATATAATAAGTACAGCTATGCCCATTTCTCTGATTTTTTGCACGTCACATTAAAGAATATAAGCATACAAGAAAAAAAAGATACACACCTTAAAGGACATGATTTATTCACTGCTCAGAATTCAGGACATGTAGGTCTCATTCTCCAGTTTGCTGGTGATTTGCTGAATGATACTGAGCAACTTATCTTTAATTTCTGTGTTTCCTTAAATGTTGTTTCTCTACAATGTCTATACAGAATTTAGCCATACAGACATTATACGTGACAGAACTAGCTCATGTTCCTTTTCATACTATGCAAAACACTATGGATGGAGATCTTAGTGAAGAACATCTACGCACTAATGCTATAAATTATTTAATAAGTTAGATAATGAATTCTCTGAGGAAGTTAATTGCCCTACATCGAAAGTATGTCATCTCTTCCCTACAACAGTCAAATTGCCAGTTCAGTTGCAGCCAGGGAAAGGAAAAAACCTAAAAACATACTAGTGAACACTAGGAAAGAAACAGAAACCATCTCTAATTTTCTGCTTTGATTTGCCTTGGTGGTGTGCATGCCACCCACCCACCCCTCAGCTTGTAGTTACTGGAGAAAAGTATGCCCCCCCTCTGCCAGTCACTAGCTAGTATTCCACTTTTCATTGTCAAAACTAAGAACAAAATCTGCTTTAAAGTTAACAGCACTAAAAATACATAAAGAGAAACACAATAGGAATAATTAATTATATTCTATTTCTCAACAAAATAATGCTATCAAGTACTAATGAACATTAAACCAATACAGACAAAACATAAACAACGACACTTCAAAACACACTTGAAATTACATCCAAATAATTTCTAAGGCATTTAATACACTCTGACAATTTAGAATTATAAAACACTTTTGCAAAAAGATATTAAAATAGTTTACGTGTACGTTGTTTTTTTCGTTACTTTAATGGAAAATGATTATATGAATTCATATGCAATTTGAGTAGAACAAACACGTCAAGGTTTAATTTAAATGAAGTCTTTTTGAATAACATATCAGTGTAATCAGTTCCATTAGCCATATACAGCATGGAATTTGTAGTCCAACAGATTTAACCATACTGCACACCCTTTCTCCATTCTAACAAAGCAAATGTTTCTGAACTAGTATGGAAATCGATTTTTAGTTGTAACACTGCAGGAAATGCATCATCTATGGTGATTCATGGTGGAAACTGTAGCTACCTGCAGGTGGTACCTTAGAAATCGTATGTCTTGACCCATAACAGACCTTTGTTATCTTTGCTGTACCATTGTGTACAAGCAGAGACAGCACCTGATGACTTTTCAGATTACATATATGTGAAAAGAGGATATATTTTTGATATTTAGTTTTTTACACTGCCCAACTGGGCCCTTTTTCACAGCTTCACAATTCAGGATGTTCAAGTCACACTTGAAATCTTGAAATAATACACTTGAATAGTTAGGAAATGAATGCAGTTACTTATAGCTACTTAGAGTGACAAACAAACCACTGGAAAAACAAAATAAAACAAACCAAACCTTTGCCAGAGCTGTGCCAGAGTACACAACATACATCTGTGTCAACTTACTTATGAGTAATCATGTGATGAACGTAATGTTAATAATTTTCTACATAGGAGAGCTGTGTCACCAAGTGCATTCTGATTGTTTTCAATGGTTATGACTGCCAAAGGATCAACAGCAGAGAAAATCCTTTGTACTCAATAAGCATTACTTACTAAACTGTAGGAAAAAACATAGCTTCTCTGCTATTGCACTGAGACATCTTTGTCAACTTTTGATATATTATTAAATTCCAGAAGTGCTTCTAAGTACTACAGCTTTGACTAGCAGCAAAACATGTATTTTATTTAGTCTGTTAAACACTAAATGAATATGTATACGTAGATGCATATAAATGTACATGACACATTTTATATACACCAGTCTACACAATATATGCCCTAAGATAGACATATAAACCAGACATTTTGAAATAGCAGTAAAACAAGGTGGTTTTAAAATAACAAGAATTTTAGAAGCTATGCTGGATATAAATGACTATTAACATGGAACATCAGCATTAGAATTTGTTACTATTCAAATAGAAAGAGAGAAATTCCTTCTAAATATTAAAATTGTAATGACTTTTTTAATCTAATTCTGGTATAGTGAACCTACATATATTTTCTGTCTGGCCATATTACAAACCTCTTTTTCTTCCCACAGAAGCAATATATGGGTATAAATAAGGTTACAGGCTTTCAACTATCATTGCAGAAAACATGACTATGCAACAATTCTTTTAAAATATTAACAAAAATGGAAGATATGTGCTGTTGAGAACTGGGTTTTTCTCCTATAGTATAAACTTTCTCAATGTTCCCTCTAAAGTACTTCCATTGTAAATAGATCAAAAGTTAAGAATATCATCCTGAAATATCACTCAAGGTCTCTTGAAGCTGTCCAACACTGGTATTCCATTTGGATGCTATTTAATGTGCCAAGATTGTCTCTTTGGTAATATGATAGCCTCTGGTGAAGTACAGGCAGGTTGATTTCATTAGGAACAGTTCTGAACCTTCTGTTCAGAATTACAAGTTTTCTTCTTCTGCTGCTCAGCTCTTTGTTCCCCTTGAATAGTAGAGATACCTGCAAAGGGGAGGGTGTAGGGATGGAAGGGTGGAGATGGGGAGATGGGAAGAAATCCATAGTTAATATGTGTCGGAAGTAAGAATTCTCCACTATTCACAGTCACCAGGTATGGAATCAATCTTTGTGTTATCAGCAGAAAGCTGGCGTACAAGGATGATGTAGAAACCAAGGAAACTCAGAAGTCTATCAAAAGAAATATTTTACATCAGGGTTTACAACAGAGTTTGATGCAGAAATCTCTGGGTGAAATTCTATCATTCATAATACACACAGGGAACTAATTTGTCTAATGATCCTCTGATACAGGATTTATGGACTAAATCTGCATTGTGCACAAACAGAATTAGAGTAGCAAAGAGCTCCCACAGCTAGCAAATGAGGCATGAACGCAACACAATGTATTTGTGGGTAGGTTTAACTTATGTAACTGATGTATACCCACATAACTTCTTTCTCCCTTTCTAATTCCTTTCTAGCCTGCAAGAAAAGTAGCACCAAAAGTGATGAAGATGCTTCTGTCAGCTTGTGAACATTTTCTCATAATCAAGTTGTACTATATTGTTATGATTATTCTATGAAAATATGATGTCAAGACTTCTTCTCATAATCAGTGCTATGAGAAAGTAAACCAGGTGTTTATTTTTTGTCTCAAAACTCCACAGTCTCTATTCCAAGAGTCAGACCTCTTCTAAAATTTTCCCTGCTACATGCATACAATATGTATAACCCAGATATCCAAAGCCCTTTCAAACATTCCTTTATACACATAGTCCCTCAGGAAGCACGGTGTTATTTTGATTACTGAAGTACTGACAGACATTAAAGTTTTCCAGTAATAAGGAAAGGAAAAATATGAAAAATAATTTATAGTTTTGCATAGACACTTCAACACATGGGGAACCAACCAACCAAAATAGGCTGAAGGCCGACAGCAAACTATCATTCAGCCCCATATATGTGGACAACATAATCTTTAATGGGGCACTGTACCTGTGTAAAAAAATGAATCATAGAATAGTTTAGGTTGGAAAGAACCTTTAATGATCATCTAGTCCACTTCTTCTGCCACGGGCAAGGACACTTACCACTAGACCAGGTTGCTCAAAGCCCTATCCAACCTGGCCTCAAACAGTGCCAGGAAAGGGCATCTACAACTCCCTAGGAAAACCTGTTCCAGTATTTTACCACCCTCATAGTAAAAAACTTTTCCTTATGTCCAATCTAAATCTAACCACTTCAAGTTTAAAACCACTGCCCCTTGTGCTGTCACTTGTGCTGTACTCTGGCAAAAAAATATCTCTCCTATCTTTCTTATAAGCCCCCTTTAAGTACTAAAAGGCTGCAATAGGATCTGCCTCAAGCCTTCTGTTCTCCAGGTTGAACAAGTCCAACTCTCTCAGCCTTTCTTCATAGCACACACGATCCAGCCCTCTGATTACTTCTTGTAGCCCTCCTTTGGACCCATTCTAATTAGTTCACGTCTTTCTTGTAGTTTCCTGGAATCCAGATCTGGATGCAGTACTCCAGGTGAGATCTCATGAGAGCAGAGTAGAGTGGGAGAATCACCTCCTTCAAACTGCTGGTCACACTTCTTTTGATGCAGTCCAGGCTACAAGTGCTGTCCTCTACATTACTTGCTCATGTCTGATTTTTAACTTGCCAGTATCACCTAGTCTTTCTTGAAAGTGCTGCTCTCAATCTCTTTATCCCCCAGTGTGTATGTGATATAGACTGAACTGCAGGAGGGGACTCATTGATGCAGGTGCAGGACCTCACATTTGGCCTGTTGAGCTTCATGATATTCAACAGCATACTCAACATACAGTCCCCAAGGTTGCCAATGTCCCTCCGCATGGCAACCCTTTGTATGGCCTCAATTTCCGAACACTGAGGCCAATCTTGTCTTCAATTTCTTCAAAAACTGTCAAATTGTCTTTTGCTTAGCCTAAGAGTTCCCAAAATCCCTTTTAACAGCATCTTGCTGTGACATAGAAAGCTGTTACACTCTCCTCAGTTAAACTGCCTAAGGTGGACCAAACCATTGAAGACTCAAACAAAGAAAAATTCCTCTTTACTTCAACTCAAAGGGTTTAGTTTACAGCAGCTGTATAAGATACTGGTCTGACAGCACAAGAATAATTCCAGAGTACAGTGAGCTTTTTGAACCACTGTGAGTAGGAAAGTGCCTTCTTATTTGTTATTATTTGACATACTTCATCTTATGTTCTATACAAGAACTCTGTTAAGCAGACATCTCAGACACACAGAAGTCAGTCTCAAAGTAAATCTTTACCTAAAACTGGTAGGAAGACCTGCATCAGAACTGCAAGAGGAAACCCATCTTATCTCAGCCAAACAAGCCTGTGACAACAGTTGTTTTTGCACAAAGATGTGAAGTTCATATAAGAATGTCTGATATCAGGGCATGTGTTCTCGGCAAGGGATCAGAGCCATCTGCCTAGTATTGAAAACAGTCATTCTCACAGTCCATTCTGCCATTCTGACAGACAGCTTCATAAACATGCACTTTTTCTACAGACAGTGCAGACTTCAGGCATTTCCACTGTCAGCAGACCACTTAATTTTCTGTATTCATCACTGAACTGTACCAATGACTCGATACCTACCAGTAAGCCAAAATTCAGGCCAGATGCTCCTTCATTTTTTCCAACAAGAGGTGAAATGCACCTTTACACATACCTCATTGCTAAAGAGAATCTTCAGCTGAGTGAGGGGAGAGGATCTGCATCAATGACAGTCCTATCACAGATTATTTTGGTACTTGCACCAGATGGATCTCTGGATCACTTCTCTGTTCTGCACAAGGCAATGTCATGAAGTACAGCCAGGTTCTACATCAAAGTCCAAATACCTAGTAGGCCTGATGCTAGCCAAATCTAGTCATCTTGATGTTGACTAACTTCTAGAGAGACACAGTTTTAGCTACAGTCCCTATCATTCTGATTCATAGGTTAAAATGCCTAAGAAAAAAAGGAAAAAGACCGACTTACCAAAGTAGGAAAAGTTTTCTCATGGAATTGTAAAATGAGGAAAATGCACATCCTTTTTCTGTGTCATGAGATTACTGGCCATCCCTGAAGTGACCAGAACATTCCTGCAAGTCTCTTAAAATCAGTTAGCCATAAGTTTTTCACACCTGGCCATCTGATTTTGACATGTGCAGCAGCTAATACCTTAACATTTTCCCCTAGTTTAAGTCATTATTTCCCTAGAACTCTACTGTATCATTAACAGGAACACTGTTCACGTAGCTTCTCCATTTCAGGAAAGGTAGACCAACAGAGCTCTTAGTGGAAGGACTGCTAACTCAAAAGATGTAATGACTGCTGATCTGTGGGAATAGGGCAATATTCTTACATTGCTACACAGATCCTCAGCTGATAGCCATCAGAACTGCAGGTGGGGAGATTGAAGGCTTTTGCAGCCGTGGATGTTTAAGTAAAATAAAGTACTTTGGCAGACTTTTCTACCTCCCTGTGGAGAAGTACAAGTCAACAGAATGCTGGTATGACTCTAATAAACAATGCTGGCCAAAAAAAATCTTTCCTATGTGTGAGATATAAGAAGGAAGAATCAACATAGACAACTCTTTGGAAGAAGAAAATAATTAACAGAAAATGCCAATCAACATTAGCAGGAAGTAGTGCCAGAATGGAATAAAAAGTAGTGTCTTAAATTACCTAGATATCATTAAAACAAAAAAAACTACTTAAGACACCAGGAGCACTGGAGCCTTGTTCTTTCATCTACTGCCTGGTTTGGTATGATTCGACAACAGTAAAAAATATTATAACTAAGCTAAATACAAATTTGAATCCATTAATCATGAAACACAATTAGAGAGGTGTATTAATGGTGAAGAATACATGGATAACACGGTAAGAATCTGCAGAAAGAAAATGCTCTATTAATGCATCTCTATTTCCAAATGATGAACCCATTGACCCATACAAATGAGGGTTACCCCAGTCAAAGTTCAGAATTTTCTATCATTCCTGAGCTATACTGTCCTTCCTTAAACAATAGCTCAAGCTATTCTTTGAGTAGTTAAACATATAAGCTATCATTAGAGCCAGACTTGATAGTTTTCCTCTTCGTGAAATAGCTCTATCTACATGAACGATTGCTTCTCTAATTCTAAAACCACAATAACAATGGAAAAGATTGCATTGAGCAAAGTTACAAAAATATGTCAAAATGTTAATATATGCATTTGATTATGAAGACTGTTTCCTTCTGTTCTTACTTGCATTGCTACCTTTTTTTTTTTCTACAAAACTAATGTTGAACCAACATTTCTTTCATTTCAGATAGTTAAAATTATTCATAGTAGTTTGTATAGCACTATGCTTTGGATTAGTGATTAAAACAGTGTGGACAACACACCAGTGTTTTAGTTATTGCTTAGCAGTGCTTATACAGCATCAAAGCGTTTTTTGTGTTTCACACTGCCCATCAGTGAGTAGGCTTGAGGTATACAGGAAGCTGAGAGGTGGACACGCAGTGGGGACAGCTGACTCCAACTGACTAAAGGCATATTCCATATCATAGGATAGCTGGGGGAAGAAGAAAGGGCTGCAAGGGGGATATTTGGAATGATGGCATTTATCTTCTAAAGTAACAAGTATGATGGAGCCCTGCCCTCCTGGAATTGGCTAAGCATTTACTTGATGATGGGAAGTAGCAAATGAATTCCTTGTTTTGCTCTGCTTGCATGTGCAGTTTTTGCTTTACTTATAAAACTGTCTTCATCTCAAGCCACTTTTTACCCTTTTAATTCTCTCCCCCGTCCCACTGCAGGGGAGTGAGCAAGTAGCTGTGTTGTGCTGAGCTCCCTACTGAGGTTAAACCATGACAGAGCTACCTCATTCAGCTGACCATAACTCCTGTCTCTACCATTGCTATTTCTTTTTATTTAGAACTAATGTTTTTTGATGTAACTGAGTTTCTATTTGGATAGAGTCTCTTAATCCGATTTATTAAAAATAGATCTCTGCATCAATTTTGATATCACATGTCTACTTCAATATAAAACCCTGATGAACATTTGAAAACAGTATGCATTGTCCTCTTTATAAATAGGCTCAAAATCAAGGATCTTCTCTTTCATGCAATGTAATATTAAAACAGAAGGAGAAAAAAAAAAGAGTGGCACAATGGATGTGAACAGAATAATTTTGAAACATTACAGAGGTATTTTTAAGCATGACTACCAAATTTCTGTGTAAATAAACAATACAATTGGACTGCTGAATAATTCTCGATTAGTGATAAATGGGCACGAGTTGTTCATTCAAGATAAAGCTGAGGGTCATTATCCTCAGCTGGTCATTAATCCCCATGAAATGACTGGAATTGAGGTATAAATTACTATTAGAATGAAGACGGGGAAGAAAAAAAGCAGCATGACATTTTTCTAATGAAGCTGCCTTGGTTTCTAAAGAATTCATGTTTCAGCACCCAAACAAGTTGCTTGAATCATTTTTAACCCTTTCTACAGTTTATTCATCCTACTACAGTTTTCATGTCATCACCTCACTTAAGGTTTGGTTTCCCATCTTTTATTCTTTGCAGAGCAAGGACAACAGCAATGAGAAGGAAAGACTATGCACACAAATCCTCCAAAATAGAAAACAAACAAAAATGTTTTCAGAATGTTTTCTCTATGAAGTGTGCTACACAAAGAGGTAGCACATTGCATTATTATGCTATACATGATCTAGCTGTTTATGCTGCATTTAATAGTGCTTTTAGCAAACGCATACATCCCATGACATTGCTTAGCAGCTATGGAATTCTTTCTTCAAAACAGATTCACCTTGTAGCCTTACAACATATCGAACTGATACTCTTAATACAACTTCATCAGAAATTATGAAGAATGCGGCACTAAAATGAAGAAACACCTTTAAAAACTTGCAACTTCACAAATTAAGTTTGTGCATTCTCAGGACTTTTGGGCCTTTGAAGACTCAGGTTGCTTTTTTTTGATAGTTCTATTAGAAGAGCTAGAAACTTATTATGCACAGACAGGAAAGCAACTTGTTTCCTCCTGGAAACGCCATCATTCTGATTCCACTGTGAAAGGCTCACACATGCCTAATCATTACAACTTCCCATCTTCAAAACTGAAAAAACTCAATCTAAACTAAAAGCCTTTTAAAATAAGAAAGTTTAAAAATAGGTGTATTGCCCTATATGTTGCTAAAGCAAACAATATACAGCTATTCACTTCTCCAAGTACTTTTTTCTAAAGCTTTTCTCTGAACACATTCATAAGAAGGGGATGCCAGGAAAACTACAAGACACAGAGTTTCTGCTGGAAAATTTGCAGTTGCTTCTGAAATGCTTCACTATGTATAAAGGAGAGGAAGTAGAGCAAAGCTCAAAACAGTTTTAGGCAAGAGTGAATGATAGAATGCTGCTCTGAGGGCTGCAAACCAAATTCTGTTTGGTGGAATAAAAACAGAAAATGGTGGACACTGATAAGTGACTTGCAGCGCAGCTTGAAAGTAATTTGCCCTTCTAGTTTGCTTAAGCTGTTTGGACAGTTTGAGGCAAAACCTAATGAAGCATGTCTACCAGTGAAATGAATCATTAAGTACTGGATGGCTGTCAAAAACTGGACTGTGCGGCTATTTGGAGAGAGCGAGAACCCAGAAAGAAGAAAAAAAAAGGGAGTAAAATTACTTAAGTTCTGATAGCTCTGAATGGCCTTTGAGCAAAGCATATCATAGCAAAACTGGCAAGCCCTCTGGAAATAGACACGTTTTTGAAAGCCAAGGCCAAAGTAAGGTCTGTCAATTTTCTGGAAGAAAAGTGAAAATAGTAAGTTATTTGGGAGTAGGTCCTTGTCTAGAATAGAAGCAATGTAATAGTGACAGGAGAACCACAGATAGTTATGCATCATGGCAGGTCACAGGATTTGAAATATAGTGAAAAATCAAGTTGCTGGTGACAAACTAAAAACTGGGTTGCAATATGGCTATTTTGTATCTGCCAGCTAAAGCCAGAACATGTTAGAGTAGTGATATAGGTGCAGTAGAGTGAGTGAAAGTCTACAGCAACAGCTGTTACGTGCACACATTAACAATTCCGAGCAAGAAGAAAAAAAATATCAAATCTAGTCAACATACTTTCAATATTCTAAGGAGATTTGTACCTATAAGATTTCACTCCAGTCCTTTCACCCACTCTAAAGCCAGTTTTGTCTTTGTCATGGTTTAAGCCCAGCCAGTAACTCAGGACCATGCAGCTGCTCACTCACTCCTCCCACCCACTTCTTCCTCCCCTGGCTCCTGTAAGGATGGGGAGGTGAATTGAAAGAATATAACTCCCATGGGTTGAGATAAGAACAGTCCGGTAACTAAGGTATAACACAAACCACTGCTGCTATCAACAATAAAAATAATTATAAGGGAAATAACAAGGAAAGAGAATAAAACCACTCACCACCCCCCAACCGATACCCAGCCCAACCAAGCAGTGATCTAGCGCTTCTGGGTAACTGCCTGCAGTTTATATACCGGGTATGACATGCTGTGGTATGGAATACCTATTTGGTGAGTTTGGGTTGGGTATCTTGTCTCTGCTTCCTCCCAGCTTCCCCTCCTCCCTGGCAGAGCAAGAGACTCAGAAAGTCCTTGGTCAGAGTAAACATTACTTAGCAACAACTAAAAGCATCAACGTTATCAGTGCTGTTCCCAGGCTGAAAGTGAAAACCACAGCACTGGACCACAGGAGAAAAATGACTGCTACTGATCATAGAACCATAGAATAGTTAGGGTTGGAAAGGATCTTAAGATCATCTAGTTCCAACCCCCCTGCCATGAGCAGGGACACCTCCCACTAAACCATGACACCCAAGGCTATGTCCAACCCGGCCTTGAACAACGCCAGCGATGGAGCATTCACAATTTCCCTGGGCAACCCTTTCCAGTGCCTCACCAGCCTTACAGGAAAGAATTTCTTCCACAGATCCAATCTAAACTTCCCCTGTTTAAGTTTGAACCAGCTACCCCTTGTCATCTCATTAAAGTCCCGCATGATGAGTCCCTCCTCACCATACCTATAGGCCCCCTTCAGATACTGGAAGGCTGCTGCGAGGTCTCCACACAGCTTTCTCTTCTCCAGGCTGAACAGCCCCAACTCTCTCATCCTATCCTCATAGGGGAGGTGCTCCAGTCCCCCCCAGTCATCCTTGTGGCCCTCCTCTGCACTTGTTCCAACACTTCCATGTCCTTTTTGAGGACACCAGAACTGCACACAGTACTCCAAGTGAGGTGTCACAAGAGCAGAGTAGAGGGGCAGGATCACTTCCC
>JASSUY010001106.1:0-15088 GCA_032466535.1 Forpus xanthops | reverse complement strand
CCCCCCCCCCCCCGTGTCTGGGCTCTCCGTTGCTACCTCCTGGGCATGATGTGCTGCGGTATGGAATATCTCTTTGGTCAATTTGGGTCAGGTGCCCTGTCTCTTCTCCTGGCTTCTTCCCAACTTTCCTTCCTCCCTGGCAGAGCATGAAACTCAGAAAATCCTTGGCCAGCCTAAACATTCTAAGCTATTACTATAAACACTGGTGTAATCAGCGTTGTTCCCAAGACAAAAACCAAAAACATAATGCTGCACCAGCTACTACAAAAAAGAAAAAATGACTGCTGCTTCTGAACCCAGGACACTGACTTCTTCCTCTTTTTCCCCAATTTGTTTTTAAGACGGGCCTATAAAAAAAGCCTGATGAAAAGACTCCTTGGTCCTTACCTAAATCTCAGTTTTCTAGTCTTTTAATGAGTGCCAGGCAAATGTGACTGTTAAAAGCATGTGCTTCTTTTGAGGACTGCACATTTTTCTAATGACTGCAAGATGGCTGCTAAGCAATTTATTAATAACTAATTATGAATATAAATAATTATGCAAAATTGTTTTTTTTAAAACTATTTTGAATGCAGAGAAATTTATGAGATTGTCCAGAGATTAGAAAAAGTAAATAGTAAAGATCTAGGATTTTAAATAATTTTTAAAAAAGAAAAAAAAACTGACAAAACCAAAATGCTAGTTTTCCACACTTAAAGGTCTTTCAATTTAATTCAAAATTTCTGTAGAAGATAGAAAATTGTTTTGAGTAAATATATAGCTTAAAATGCAGTTAAAAATTAATGAAACCAAGGATTTCACAGAACAAACTGCAATTACTGAGTTTATCCAAAAGCTGTTTCTACTTTTACTAACATTTCTCATTAAATATTTGCAGAAGATTTAAAAACAAAATCTCACCTCCTGGCAATGTCATGGCACAAAATGTCATTTTATCATGTCAATATGTCTGTATTTAGAAAAAAAAACATCAGATCTCTTTAACCATTTGACAACACAGGACATTTCACTACAAAATCATAAGCCTAAACCTGATTCTTTGGTTAGATTAAGACAGCATGACCCAAAAGAAATACTTATCGATTCATTTTGAATAGGGAATACACTGGCTTTGGCTAGGACAGAAATAACTTTCCTCACAGCAGTTTGTACAAGGCCATGCTTTCGATTTGTCTCCAAACAGTATTGATAGCAATGTTTTGACTTCTACTGAGCAGTGCTTATGCAACATAGAATCATAGAATCATAGAATAGTTAGGGTTGGAAAGAACCTTAATATCATCTAGTTCCAAACTCCCTGCCAGGGGCAGGGACACCTCCCACTAAACCATGCCACCCAAGGCTCTGTCCAATCTGGCCTTGAACACCGTCAGTGATGGAGCATTCACAACTTCCCTGGGTAACCCATTCCAGTGCCTCGCCACACTTACACTAAAGAATTTATTCCGCATATCCAATCTAAACTTCCCCTGTTTAAGTCTGAATGCATTACCCCTTGTGCTATCACTACAGTCCCTCATAAAGAGTCCATCCACAGCATCCCTATCAGCCCCGTTCAGATACTGGAAGGCTGATCTGAGGTCTCCATGCAGCCTTCTTTTCTCCAGGTTGAGCAGCCTCAACTTTTTCATCCTGTCTGCATACAGGAGGTGCTTCAGTCCCCTGATTATCCTTGTGGCCCTCATCTGGACTTGTTCCAACAGTTCCATGTCCTTTTTATGCTGAGGACACCAGAACTGCACACTGTTCTCCAAGGGAGGTCTCACGAGAGCAGAGTAGAGGGGCAGGATCACCTCCCTGAACCTCCTGGACATGCTCCTTTTGATGCAGCCCAGGATATGGTGAGCATTCTGGGCTGTGAGAACACATTGAAGCCGGCTCATGCTCATTTTTTTCATCAACCAACACCCCAAAGTCCTTCTCCTCAGGGCTGCTCTCGATCACTTCTCTGTCCAAACTGTAGCTATGCCTGGGATTGCTCCTACCCAGGTGTAGGACCTTGCACTTGTCATGGTTAATCTTCATTAGGCTAGTATCAGCCCACCTCACTAGGTCCCTCTGGATGGCATTCCTTCCCTCCAGTATATAAACTGAACTACACAGTTTGGTGTCATCAGCAAACTTGCTGAGGGCACACTCAATCCCACTGTCCATGTCACCGATAAAGATGTTGAACATCCAGGTCTCCCTTTTTTCATAATCTACCCAGTCACTGAGTTGGCTAGGTGTACATGAGCTGGGAAGCGACACTGCCGCGAGAAGGACCTGAAGTGAACAAACAGATATTGCATGCTGTATAGGTTCACGCTCAGCAATAAGATTGTGCAGGGAATTTTCCAGTGTAGCCTTTGCTCAGAGACTGCCTGGGCATTGGTCTGCTTGTGGTCAGTGTTTAGCTTTGCATCACATATTTGGGTTTTTGCCTTCTTTTATTCTTTAGTTTTCTTCCCCTTCATTTGTTAAATTGTCTTGATTTTGGCCGATGAGTTTTTTCACTTTTGCCATTCAGATTCTCTCCCCTATACAACTGGGACGATAGTGAGCAAGCAATTGTGTGTGGGCTTATCTGCCAACCGCAGAGAGTGAGGGGAGTTTGAGATATTTATGTAAAATAATCTGTAGAATGGACTTGGTTTAATTAAATTACATAGCTGAGAAACCAAGTATGAGATAAAATAATTTATGAACAAATAAATGTTTGGCTGTACTGAAAAGTGAATATTGCTGGCAAGCTTTTGAATAAACCACTGCTCTTCAGTAAAGGAAAGCTTTTTACAAGAAATAACTTTTTTAGTGTCTGTCATTTTTAGAGGTGCCACATTAAATTACACTTTTTTTCCTGTAAACAGCATTTTGGTACCTCACTGTTTCTGTGTAAAATACACTTGCTTTGATTGTCATAGCCATTATAATGCTGATAAGAAACTGACTTATTTTGTAAACTCTTCAAGCCACTTAAATAGTTGGAGTGTCATAATCACTAGAGCCAGCAAGGGTATAAACATAACTTCTTATTAGATATATCCATTTCTCATTGCTGACAGGTTGCTTGTAATGATTGATCACAATTTTAAGGTCTTTAAGCTAAACTTTAAGAGAGTCATAAAAAAAAACCCCGCTTATATTACCTTTTCTGTGGAATTATTCAAGATTTACTAGTTTTGTTGTTATTGGATTTTTTTCTTTTTGAAGCTAGAAAATACTGATACTAAGCCTAATTCCATTACTAGATTAAAAATCACTGTTAACATCGAGGCAACTTAAAGTTAGAGTATGATGGGAGAATTATCACTACTATTTGTTTTTATTGTAATTTTACCTTGAATCTTGACAACATAGTAATTGTTTTATGGCTTTTAACCTTTTATTAGACACATTTTTTTCATAATGTTTGAAGATAGTCAACTTCGGATAATGCAAGCATCTCAGAACCATATTGAAATATAGGTAAATGTATAATTAAATCATGCCTTCATTTGTAATGTATAAATGCCCCTAGGAGACACATTTTTTTTAAACATTTGAGTAGAATATTTTTCCAGAAGATGGGAATTTTTTTTCAGGTTTTGTTCTGTATATATATATCTTGTGCTATATAGGAAAGTGTGTAGTTTGAGGTGCAGTCCTGTTACTGATGTATGATTAAAAACAACAGCTCTGAGGCAAGGAGTATTAAACATATTTTATTGTGGGAAATACAGATAAATTAATCAAGCTATTTGCTTTGCATAAAACTAAATGACATCTATCAAGTATGTTTATACCACGCTAACCTAGCATGAACAAATCCATTGTCTGTATTGAGATTTATAATAGAAACCTTTGTCTTTGGAAAAACCTGCCTTCCGTTCCATCTCTGAGTTGTGCTGTGGAATGGAATCCTATGAAAAAGTAATAGGCAATAGAGCAAGGATAGGTGAGATGGTCTATTTCAGATAAATATGAGAGTAATGAGAACAAAGGTCACCTGATATAAGAGCAGAGTAAAGTTACAGTTTTTACTGCCACAAATACCTGGAGAATACAAAGAGGTGAAAACAGTTTGCATGTTTTTAGACAAAGTGAACAATTTGGAAGAGAAAAATTAAAAAAAAAAGAAAAGAAATCTCCTAAACCTGGAAGTCAAAAATCAGGTATTAAATTTTATAAAATGACAGGCAGAAAGAAAAATTTCAAATTAAAATATATGTGAATATTTTCTTAAAGGGATCTTGGGCTGATGAATAATACTGTTTGTGTTGGTTAGGGTGTGATAAACATCTGCATAAATCTTGAAGAATAAAACATTTAAAAAGACAAAGGTAATTTGGGAAATTTTTTTATGTTTCTGGGACAAATGCATAATTTTTTGCTTTAAAAAAAGATCCAGATCAGAACTCATTCTACATTGGACAATATATCCAGATTTGAGGCTATTATTTCCCTTCCTTCCTTTTTGCTGGTCATCCATGTATATAAGATAAATGATTGTCTCTGACAACTAAATGGGGGAATATGGGGCTATACTGATACAGTTTTGATTAATGGAATAAGCAGAATAAGAAGGCCACAAAAGTAAGAGAAATAAATGTTTCTGGAATAATTCTCATGACACTTGACAAAGACAATGTACTCCAAGGAGAATTTTACATGGTCAGCCTCTCACATAGTGTGAATTACTTTAACTCTGTTGGAAACTGACTTTGCAATTGTTGAGTATCTTATACATTTGTATATCATCATGGGTAGCTCCTAAATAACAGACAAGCCACCGGACAATGCAAAAAGAAGAGTTTCTAAACACATATTAAGGCACACTTAATTTGCATCTAACTAGAAAGCAAGACGGGAGTAAAAATGGAAAACTGTAGAAACAGAATCAGTGACCACAAGCAATTTTATTTGAGTCTAAGAAGGAATGTTTCACTGTGTTCAGTGTTAAAGCATTTCTGGATTCTTATTTATATAAAGATCAGCGGGCAAAAGTATATAGAAGATTAAAAAGTCTTGGCGGGTCCATAAACTTTCAAAACTTAACTCCCACTTTTTTTTTTTTTTGATTGTATGTATGATATTTAATCTCCCTGTTTTCCAGAAGACAAATGTGTGAGAATTTGAAATATTTTGTTCTAATTTTCCCAAGAATCCACAACAAGATTCTAAGAAAGTACCTAGAATAACTTATTAAAAAAAAAAAAAAAAGAAAGAAAGAAATTTAAAAAATCAACCTCTGAAAATTTTTGTTGAAAATAATTGAGACTTTAAAACTGAAAATTGGACTTCTGGGAAGTAATAGGTGACACTTATCTGTAGGAAGGTTTGATGTGATTGCTCCCTGGTATCAGAATCTCTGTAGTCTCAGTTACTTCACTTAAGGAAGCATTTCAGAATCAAGACTTTAATGAGTTACAATAAAAAGCCATATCAGAGGAGCAATTGACACAACACTATAATGTTTCTAAATCACGTAAATATATGCAAGTTTATATATTCAAGTGCACACATATATATATATATATATATATATATATATATGTCCATTTGCTGTTATTCCAAGCAAGGTAAAAAAAAAATTGTCATTGACTCATTTAATGCTTACAAAAAGAAGGTAAGGACAGTAAATTATAAAATTTTAGTTAATATAAGAATACTGTTTATATCAAAGGAGAAACAGTTATTAGGGAGAGACTAAGTAAAAATAATTAGAGAACTGGCAAAATTTTTGAATGGTAAATGGATAAGATACTGAAATTCAAGAAACAAAACATATGAAGGCTCCTATAAACCCTGCTGTTTTCAGATGATGAAATGTACAATCCTTCCTCCTCTTGGAGTAATTGGCAGAAAGTGATAGATTTATCTGTTTAGACAAATGTAGAGGTCCTGTTACACAGAGGCTTTTATTCTTATAAAAAAATTCAGAGGCATGCCAGGCTTAGCAAAACTTGGCCACTTTGGGATTTATCATAAGGGGGCTGAATATATTAAATTTAGAAGCTGCCTCTACAAATTAAAAGTCGCTATTGCAACAGAGATACTGGCAGAATGCACTGCAGTAACCAGTCCTAGCAGACATCATATTGCTGTAAGGAGAGGGCAGAAGCAACAAAGAAGAGGAGAGGGAAAAGCAAAGTATCAAGCTGGACTAATCAGAATGGAGAAACAAATATTAGTTATCACACATATTTCCAATAGGAGGAACAAATGGAAAATGAAAATTGAAAATTAACTGAGAAGAAATTTGCAACGAGGAAAAATTGGAATCTGGACAAATGCATTGTATCATTTTTCCTTGCTGATCTCTGCTCTGAAGATGATTGATTATCCAGTAAAGAACGAAATTTAACTGGAGAAATTTGCCATTCCTGGTTCCAGGTGTTAGAATATATTTACTTGTTTTCTTGGCATTCTGATGTTACAGGAGGGTGATGCTTCAGAAATTTCTCTGATTTCTAAAAATAACTCAGTAAAGGCATTATGTTCAGGAGTCTGTCTGTCTGTTGCTAATTTGACCTGGTTGACTGCTAGGTAGAGTACTCCCCCACCCTTCCTCTCTGCTTTCCCAGAATGTTTAATAGTTTGAGTTATCCATAATTTAATTTAGGCTGGTAATGAATGAAGAAAAGGTTTTAAAAGTAGCCATGAGGAAAATTCAATGACTTCAAACCAATACTTTATGTAGAAGAAATTAGTGTTATTTTTAAAAAAATACAAAAATGATTTAGCGAAGAATTTCCTTAGGGAAAAATATTTTGTTTATGAGTTTGCTTTGTTCCTTTTTCTTTAAAAATAGCTGCTAATTGTATTATAACCAGGCCATGTCCACAAAGCACCTTTTCTAAATAATAGTGCGACACAATATAGTGTATCACTTCAAGAGGAATAAGTTCTTGTTTGACAATGAACATTATTCACATCCTTCATGGTCTTCAAAACACTAGACTACAAAGACAGGACACCTTAACTTGTTTACTTGTAACTGTGTGAGAGAAATAGAGGATTCAGGGTTCTAATTTTCCTACTAAAAGAACCTTATTCTGTCACCTCTCATGGGATCAATGCCTGTCTTAAAACACACAGTTGGTATCTGTTGCACATGCACAAATTCTACCTTAAATTATGAGTATATGAACTTTAAATTTGTGCAAGATTTCATACAAGCTCTGCATAAAGTATTTTTCTGTAATATATATAATCTAGTAGATTTGTTGCCTATAATGTACAGATGAACTGAAATACAGAATAAAGCTTAAAATACATTTGTTCTCCCAGTTCCAAAGCTTAATCTCTTTGCAGTGGCTGACCATTAGGATGGTATGTTTCAGAAAAGAAGATAATAAAAAAGGTTAGGATAAAAGATTCAATAGTCTGGGTAAATTACAGCCTTC
Source organism: Forpus xanthops (assembly GCA_032466535.1). Lineage (NCBI taxonomy): Eukaryota > Metazoa > Chordata > Aves > Psittaciformes > Psittacidae > Forpus > Forpus xanthops. Next base: position 7,721 of record JASSUY010001106.1, on the reverse strand, counting down.
TAGAATATCCTCTGAGAAAGAGGAATGACCAAAATGAAAAAAAAAAAAAAAAAATTCTGCAGCAGTGTCATGGTTTTAGCTGAGAGAAAAAAGTGGGACAGAAGTGACTCACACATGACTATATGACCTATCAAAAGAGTAGAATATCATCAGGATTGTTCTGTTACTATCTATCAGTCTGCATCAAAGATAAAATTGTATGTGACTTAGTTGATCCAGTCTATGAGCTTTATTTGCAAAGGTGTCTGTAAAAAAAAATGTAACTAAGCAAAATATATAAAAAGGAGCAGTGTTTAATCATAGAACCATAGAGTAGTTTGAGTAGGAAGCGACATTCAAAGGTCATCTAGTCTAATCTCCCCGCAATGAGCAGGGTCACCTTCAACTAGATCAGGTTGCCCAGAACCACATCCAGCCAGGCCTTGAATGTCTCCAGAGATGGTGCATCCAGCACCTCTGGGCAACTTGTGCCAGTGTTTTACCATCTTCATTGAAAAAATTTCTTCCTCACACTCAGCCTGAATCTCCTCTCTGAGTTTAAAATCACCACCCCTTGTCCTGTCACAACAGTCCCTGCTAAAAGTCCCTCCTCATCTTTCTTATAGGGCCCTTTTAAGAACTGAAAGGCCACAATAAGGTGTCCCTGGAGAAAGCTAATTAGAAATCTGGAAGTCTGTTAATGCCTGACACAAAATCCCTTAAGTCAGTTTTAATGTTTTTGGTGTTTTTTGCATCAGTCCTCTGGGAAGATACAGATAGAAACATTGAGAAACTTGAGATATACTACACAAAGGATTGAAAAAACCTGATACATTGAAATTTGAGAAAGCTCTGTTGCTCCTGTATAGCTGTATATTATTTCCTGACCTTAATAATATGTATTGGATTTCAGTTTAGGCAAGATTCCTGAAAATAATACTTCATAGAATAATAGAATGAATCTTAGAATGGTTTGGGTTGGAAGGGACCATAAAGGTTATTTAGTTCCAATCCTTCCCCCCCGCATTGTGAAGCAAGCCCTTCCAGGCAGGGTGACTTAAATGCCTTCCAGGCTGGCCTTGAACACTTCCAGGGACTTGACATTCTGCAAATTCACTGGGCAACTTGTTACAGTGTCTCACCACCTTCAAAGTAAAGAATTTCCTCCTAATACCTAATAAAAATCTGCCTTATTTCAACTTAAATTCATTCTCCCTTGTTCCTAAGTTTAAACCCGTTACCTCTTGTCCTATCACTGCAGTCCCTCATGAAGAGACCCTTCCCAGCATCCCTATAGACCCCCTTTAGACACTGGAAGGCTGCTGTGAGGTTTCCATATATCCTTCTCTTCTCCAGGACGAACAGCCCCAACTTTCTCATCCTGTCTTCATACAGGAGGTGCTCCAATCCCCTAATCATCCTCGTGTTCCTCCTTTGAACTTGTTCTAAGAGTTCCATGTCCTTTCTATGTCGAGGACACCAGAACTGCACACAATACTCCAAGTGAGGTCTTATGAGAGCAGAGTAGAGGGACAGGATCACCTCCCTCAAATCTTCTTAGGAGTTACCATGACATACCTATTTCTACAGAGTAGGTCACCTTTTATGGAGAAAGTCATGAAGCAGACTTTTTTAGCAAAAGAAGTTTACTATTTGAGTGCTGTTAAGTCTTTAAAAATGAAAAAACACAGAGACATAAGCAATCTTTCGCCACCAGAACTACCTTTACATCCTCAGAAGCCCTTTACAACAATTTTTATTGAATATAGTGACATTTCAGGTTAATTGCCAGATTCTTCCCTGCTGAGCTCAGCCAACAAGCCACTCATGACTCAAGCAGACGTTTCTGCACTTTAGACAAAGTGCAGCATGTTGTTTTCCCTTGCTCCCCCACTTCCATCACTTGTGACAAAAGCTTTTACCAGAGACATCGTAGGAATTTTACTTAAACAAACAAGATGCTAGCCCACCGGCAGTGCTGCAAAGTAGCCTGTTTCCATCATCCAGCACACAGGGGAATCTCAGAGATGGAATATTACAAAAAATATGTGTTGGTTTCATCAGTATAACTACACAGATAGTTACTGTATTTACAGGGCAAAGAGGGAATAGCATGTTCCTTGGAAAGTTCTCTAGAAAAATGTATTTGTCTGAACTCATTTAGCTAAAGGTTGTTATAAAACTGGAAAGGGTAAAAGGGGACTATCTAAGTTGAATGGCTTTTCTGTGTCCTGAATGAAGTTTAGCAGAGGCAGAAGGGACAGTGTCAGGTATCAGCACAAAACATTATAAGGGTCAAAGCAGTACAGCCAGTCTCCCCCTTTGATTCTCTTGTGGCCCTCAGGTACCCCAAGGAAGCCTCCTGAGGGATCACATCAGACAGCTTTTTCACAGGTGCCTATAGTACCATACCCCCAACTGGAGACTCAGCGCTGCTAGGAAGAGTGGCCTGTGCCTGCAGCTGGATCTGTACGCACAACCTCTGCCATCCTTTTGATCTTTCCTTCTGAGAATTAATACTCCCACACACATACTTTTTTGGTGTCCTTTTATCCTTCAGCTCCTGTTTTTCTTAGAGAGACAGAGAAAATGTGACTGAGTCTGCTTTTGCTACATCTTAGTTGCTATTTCAAAACACTTAATCATCCAAGTAAAATTGGATTAACACGAACTGTGGAGTCCTGTAAAATTATGCATAACTGATCAGAACTGCAAGGAAATGGTACATTTCTTCCCGAATGTGTCACTTTTTCAGTGCCATTCAACTTTTATTTCAACATAATTATTTTTCTCTCCCCTACACCTTCTCCCTCCTCCCCAAAAAAAAAAAAAATTAAAAATCTACTTTTTTTGCAGGAAGACTTGGATCTGTCTTGTATTTGGTAAATATTTTGTCCATCTACAGGATTTGTGGTGTGTAGTATTAATTCATTTGTTTCTTGAAAACATATGATGTTGATCCATCATCTGAATTCCTTTTCAAATTTTTCTAATACTGGGTCTATTTCTCAGTCCCATTCCAGTTTTCACCTGGCTTTTTTCTCCACTTTCAGACCCCATTTAGAAGCCATAAAGCTTTTCAAATTCTTTGTCTCATTCCTTCCTTTCAAATGACACAAGACTAAAGGTTTTGGCTTTGCAGTTGAGTTTCTAGGCTGCCCAGGGGAGTTGTGAAGTCTCCTTCTGGAGACATTTAAAACCCTCTTGGGTTCCTGTCTAACCTGCTCTAGATGGCCCTGCCTTGGCAGGGGGTTTGGACTGCATGGTCTCCAAAAGTCCCTTCTAAACCTAATGATTCTGTGATTCTGGCAGTGCTGTCTTTGACATCCATGCTACCCACAGATCAATACCTTATGGCCATTGTGATCATTGGAGGAACATGCAGTTACTTCTTGTCTATCTTTTCTGGAACAACATAGATATTGAGGATGGAGAGACTGACACCACCTCCACTTTTCTTCCAGGAGGAAAGGTGACCAAATGTTCTGGGGAAAAGTGTAAATTAACTGCATCTTCACAAGCTTTCAGAAGGGCATCTATTTATATTTGCTAGAACCATGATTAGGAAAGGTTTAGGTGTCTCAAGAAATACAAGAATCTTTTGAAATTTCTAATTTTAACAAGCCTCTTTTCTTAAAAAATTGTAGCATCATTAAAAGTCGCAGTTTAAAAAAATAATGATAGTTTATAGAATCATAGAATCATAGAATAGCTAGGGTTGGAAAGGACCTTCAGATCATCTAGTTCCAACCCCCCTACCAGGGGCAGAGACATCTCACACTAAACTATGTCACCCAACACTCTGCCTAACCCGGCTTTGAACACTGCCAGCTATGGAGCATTCACAACTTCCCTGGCCAACCCATTCCAGTGACTCACCATCCTTACAGTAAAGAATTTCTTCCTCATATCCAATTGAAACTTCTCCTGTTTAAGTTTGAACCTGTTACCCCATGTCCTCCCACTACAGACCCTCATAAAGAGTCCCTTCCTCGGCATCCCTATAAGCTCCCTTCAGATACTGGAAGGCTGCTATGAGGTCTCCACACAGCCTTCTCTTCTCCAGGCTGAACAGCCCCAACTCTATCATCCTATCTTCATATGGGAAGTGCTCTAGTCCCCTGATCATACTCGTGGCCCTCCTCTGGACTTGTTCCAACAGTTTCATGTCCTTTTTAAGTTGAGGACACCAGAACTGCACACAGTTCTCCAAGGGAGGTCTCACAAGAGCAGAGTAGAAGGGCAGGATAACCTCCCTCAACCTGCTGGTCAAGCTCCTTTTGATGCAGCCCAGGATATGTTTGGCTTTCTGGCCTGCAAACGCACACTGCCAGCTCAGGCTCATTTTTTCATCAACCAACACCCTCAAGTCCTTCTCCTCAGGGCTGCTCTGAATCTTTACTCTGCCCAACCTGTAGCTGTGCCTCAGATTGTTCTGACCCACATGTAGTACCTTGCACTTGTCATGGTTAAACTTCATAAGGTTGGCATCAGCCCACTTCATAAGTGTGTCAAGGTCCCTCTGGATGCCATTCCTTCCCTCCAGCATATCAACAAAACCACACAGCTCAGTGTCATCAGCAAACTTGCTGAGGGTGTACTCAATCCCCCTGTCCATGTCGCTGGGGAGGGACTCTTTGTAAGAGACTGTAGTGAGAGGACAAGGGGTAATGGGTTCAAACTTAAACAGGGTGTTGTGGGCTGGCTTACAGATTGATGGCATGTCTCATTAGAGGCTCTGAACAATCCAGGCTTTGATGAGTTTGATTATATTTTGAACTGTTAAGAGTAACCATAGATAAGTTAAGCATAAATTAAGAGTAATTATAGATAAGTTAAGCATCAACCCTTGTAAACTCTTATAGAAGCTACTGAGCATTTCTTCCGATGCAGGCTGGCCACCTTCGTTGGAATGAGTGTGAATTTTAGTTAGTAAGTACAAGAGCCCGAGACTCATGCGGGGGGGGGGGGGGGGGCCCCCCCCCCCCCCCCCCCCCCCCCCCCCCCCCCCCCCCCCCCCCCCCCCCCCCCCCCCCCCCCCCCCGAGCCTGTGTGAGGATGCCTGCAGAGAATGAGCCTGCCACCTTGCACTTCAATGATGCTGCTTGGAGCTGGTTTTGTAATTGTTTTTAAAGGGTTGTTGCACTACATTATATATGCATATAAGACCATGTAATTAGAAGAATGTTAGATGCATAAATATATTGGTATAACTTAACATAAGTGTTAGGCCTGACAGCAAGTCATGATGAAACTAAGCAAAGTGAAGAGTTAAGAACAAGCTGTTGGGCAGGCTGGAAAGTCCTGAATAATTGCAAGATCCTGATAAAGGAAGGACAAAAGGAGCTGTACATCTGTGGAATGTCTTGACAGATAGAGGGGAGACAAAGGGAGCTGTATGTCTGCGGAATGTTCCAAAAGCTGAAAACGGACGAGCCTTGACAGAAGTTCCTGTTGCCAACAAAATTCTGATCCGGGAAAGAATCATCCAAATAACAACTGGGCTTGCGTGCGTGGACAGCAGATTATAGCCAATAATGGGTAGAATAATGGCGCCTGGACAGCTAGTGTGTGTGTGTAACAATCTATAAATACAGGTTTGTAGCATAATAAATCGAGTCTGTTTTATCACCCATATTGAGTCAATTAACTGCTCTGCCACTACCCTCTGGACTTTTCATCACTACAGGTAACCCTCACCCTACCTTGGGTAATCCTTATCCCCAACAAACCACAACAACAGGGGAAGTTTAGATTGGATATGAGGAAGAAATTCTTTACTCTAAGGGTGGTGAGGCACTGGAATTGGTTGCTCAGGGAAGTCATGAATGCTCCATCACTGGCTGTTTTCAAGGCCAGGTCGGACGTAGCCTTGGGTGGCATGATTTAGTGGGAGGTGCCCCTGCCCATGGGAGGAGGGTTGGAACTAGATGATCTTAAGGTCCTTTCCAACCCTATGATTCTATGATAGTGTGTTGAACAAGACCAGTCCCAACACCTATCCCCGAGGGACACCACTTGTTACTGGTCTCCAGGTGGACATTGAGCCATTGAAAAAGTAAAAAAAAATGCAAACAAACCAGAAACATTCTTTGTCAAACTATCGGTTACAGTGTGTGGAGAAACTGCTTTATTAAAGAAATTGTCATGGGTACCTAAAATCTATAAATATTTAAACAACATATTTTGTTCAGCCCGAGACAAAAAAATCTGGTCCATTCTGGATAAAATTCAAGATGAAATTTTCCCAGAAACAGTAAGCAAGTAAAATCAGGTTAAGACAGACCCCGAAACAGGCAATATAAATATGAATATTAAACAATGTCATTTGTAAGCTACTGAAAGAGCATCTTATAATAGGAACATCATAAAACTTTAATGAAAGACAATTAAACCATTACATTTAAAGGTAGAGTATTAATTATTTCTGTAAGCATTTAATGTAGAATTTTTGAGAAAAGTAGAGTATTATAGGATCAAAAATATCTACTGTTTCTTCTATTAATATTATTCCATTAAAGCGTTTTTTCATATATCCTTTGAGAGCTCTGCTGTGGCCATTGACAATGATGCGACCTTTATAATCAGTATACCTTAATTAATCTTTTCTGTTTCATACAGTTTTTTCAAAGTCAAACCTTTCTTTTGTTTAAAGATCCTAGGAGGGTTTTTTTTTACAGAAAAATAACATATTCATATTAATTGTTGCTCCTATGCAAATATTTCTACATATAGATGTCTTCTTTTTATTTTTACTGAGAAATAATGGAATTTTGAAACTTCAGCTTTAAAAGCAATTTCCTATGTCTAGGAAAAATAGCTGCTGCACATATCTTGGGGAATGGATGCAAGTCTCTTATTTCACCATGGCAAGTCCTGAATATATATGTATTAGACTAAAAATCCACCTCCATAACTTTATACTCAAGGGTCATTGATAATGAATCCCACAAATTTACAGGAAAAATATCACAATTGCAGTGCCTTTGTAGGTACTTAAGTTTCGTTATTGAGCATTACCTAAGGGATTTTAGAAAGTGTCATTTTATTCTTCTTGTTAAGATTTTTGTAACATGTTAGCATCAGCAGATCTGATTATATACCACAGCTCTCACCAGGGGCTTTCACAGACAATGACTTCTTGCTCTCTTATTATACTTCATGATAATGCCCTGGCTGAGTCACTATCACCTACAATATATAACCAAAATGTCAACCACTATGATGAAGAGAAGGAAAAAAGAAGTAACTTACCATACAAAGCCTTACATTGTAATATTTTATAAAGCCAATTCTGTCAGTCAATGCCCATCAGTATTACTTGCGGAAAATGCAGGGCTTACTATTGATTTAATGAACTGAAGCTTACATGAAGTTCAGTTACACAGTGCAATAATTCACACCATATTCACAGGAGTTCTCAGCATGTGTTGCAAGAAAGTTAAAACTCAGAACTGAATGGATGGGACACAGCCCCAGAGTCAGTGATTGACAGACTAGCAAAGACTGCATATATAGTAAACATCTGGGCAAAATGTTCTACATTACTGATATCTGAGATGCAATAGATGTAAAACATCTACAGGGGAGTCAGCTCGACTTCTCTTTCCGTTATCAGGTGCCACACGGATCAAGGAACTAATCAGATCAGCATTTGCTGTGTGGTTCTGTCGCGGTTTCAAGCGTAAATCAATCTGCCTGCCCACTCACTCCTCCCAACCTTCTTCTCCCCCCCCACTTTA
>JASSUY010001102.1:0-11226 GCA_032466535.1 Forpus xanthops | reverse complement strand
CCCGCCTCCGCCGCCCCCCCTGCCCCCCCGCGGCTTCAGCCTCCGCCCCTCCCCGCGGGGCCGTCACGGCGCAGGGAGGGAGAGGGAACACCCCCCGTGGGGAAACTGAGGCACGGGGGGGCGGCACCCCCACTTCTCTCTGGGGACCCCGACAGTGTCCCCGCTGCACCCCCCAGCCCCGAGGCTGTCAGCCCCTTCCTGCAGAGCCCCGACCCCCAGGAGTCCCCATGGCCCCCCATAGACTCGCGGGTACTCCCAGAGGTGAGGTGCGGTTGCACAGCTCCATCTCCGCAGGACAGGGATGGGTACAAGGCGTCCACAGGCTGACTCCCAGCCCCACAGCTCCCCGTGTCCTTGGCCGCTGCCCAGCCCTGGCAGCGGGACACACTGCGCCTGGCACCACTGTGTCCTCGCAGAGGAGGCACCATGGGGTGCTGCAGGCTCACCTAGCAGGGCTGGGGAACAGGAGGACCCACTCCATCAAGGGTGGGCTTCCCTGCACCTCCACCCTCGCATACACCCACAACCAACAGCGTGCAAACTCATGGCTCCCGGTAGCACCCTGTCTCAGCCAGTGTGGCACTGTGGACACCCCCAGCCTGAGTGGGGCTGGGGAGCCCCCAGACATGCCCAGCTCAGCCTCCCACCATGGCAGGGAGCAGCACATCTTCCACCACCACCGCACCACACCGGACACCAGCTCTCAGATGGCTCAGGCATCATCCACCCCAGCACCATCCTGCCCCACTGCAGGTAGTGATCCCACTAGAGCGGGCTGCAGGTCCCTGAGGCAACCATAGGACACTGCAGCATCACCATCCCTGCGTGGCAGTGGGGCCTTGAGTGAACTGAGCCACATTACCGAGCACCAGTCACCGATCCAACCGTGCCAGGCCCTGATCCTATGCCTGTCCCCACTGCGCTAGCACAGCATGGCTGGCTGGGGCCAGGCAGTGGGCCCCAGAGAGTGGTGATCTTGAGGGGAGATGTGGGCAGCGATGGATGCACCCATCCCAGGGAGCATGGTGTGGATGCGGCAGAGCCGAGACCCCACCCCAGTGCCATGGGGCAGAGCCAGTCCGGTGAGGGCAGCCATGTCCCCCGTCCATGGGGTGCTGCGCAGTGTAACAGCGGTTACAGGCAGGAGGGGATGACCAGGGCCGGTACAGGCAGCTGCCTGCCCAGCGGCTGCCAGCACAGCATCAGAATTAATTACACAGCAGAAGCAATTGGGATTCTGCTCATTAGCACACTGGAGAGGAGCAGGGAAGGCCAGTGGCACCTTGCAAGGGGCGGGAAGGGGACTTGGGGGGACCCGGTCTTCTGCTCACCGGGTTGGGGTCCCCCAACCCCTTACAGGGGTCTGCTCTGGTGAGGGAAATGGGGATGGATGCCCCCAGCAGCAGGGCTGCAAGGTCCCCGCGGGAGTTGGGGTCCCACATGGGTCCCCCTCACGTGTGTGAGCAGATGCACGCAGGGGGGGCCAGGGCTGCTCAGAAGCTGGAGCGCAGACGGATGCGCTGGGGCAGCTCCAGCCCCCGCCAGCTGCTGGGGACCCCAGGGAGAAGCAATGGCAGAAGTGGGGCTGCCCCGGGGGAGATGCAGATGAGGTGGAAGGGGTTTCCCGCTCCCCATCCCCTCTGCCTCATCCCTGAGGCAGCCCTGTGCCAAGGGCTGGCTGGACGGATGGATGGACAGGGGTCCTGGGAGCCCTCAGTTCATCAGCGGGAGCCGGAATCAGGGTGTAATTAAGCAGCAGCCGCCGCCTGCTCCCAGCAGCCAGATGGCAGTTACACAATGTGCCAAGGATTAGACACCACCACATTCCCCCGGCACCCCTGACAGCCTGCCGTGACACCGGGGCCTGTGCCTGCGCTGGGATGGAGCCAGGGCTGAGGGATGCCCCAGACGGGGGGAGCCTGCCCCATGATTCCTGCTGGGAATACACCAGGGACCCCAGTGTGGCATGGAGACTGTCCCAGCCATGTGCCATCCCACCATGGCACCCGTCCCGTCACCCTGCCACAGCACCACCCCAAAGGGAGCAAGTGGGATCCCCTGGACCTCAGGGTATGGGGACCAAAGGCCCCAGCACAGCTAATGACAGCCCTGGGCAGGGGCACGCTGGGGACTCAGCCTTGGCCCCACATTCCTCCGGCAGCCCTCAGCACCTACCAGTACCATCCTGGGAGCTCCAGCACTGCCCTGCATGCTTCAGCATCACCCTGCGAGCTCCAAGCATCACCTTGTGACCTCCACATGTCATCCTGTGTGGCCCAAACTCCATGAACTTCAAGCATCCTCCCGCAAGATCCAGCATTGCCTTGCGAGCTCGAAGCATCATCTTGTGAGCTCCAGACTCCTATTTAGCTTCTAGCATCACTCTATGAACTCCAAACTTCATCTCGTCAGCTCCAAGCATCATCCTGTGAGCTCTAGCACCATCCCCCAAGATTCAGCATCTCCCTGCAAGCTCCAGCATCACCCTGTGAGCTCCTGGTACCATCCTGTAACCTCCAGCATCCTCCATGTTCCAGCATCCTGAGAGTTCCAGCACTTCCCTGCACACTCCATCATTGTCCCGTGAGCTCCATCACCTCCCTGTGAGCTCCAGCGTCATCCTGCATGCTCTAGCACCCATCGCCCTGTGCACCATACTATGGACTCTGGCATCACCCTGCATGCCCCAGCACCTCCCCATGAGCTCAGGCAGCCAGCACCTGTGCACAGCATCCTCTGGGCTCCAGCCATACCCCAAGCACTGCTCAATCTCCTCTGTTGGCCGCCGGGCACCCGCGGGCTCACCTGGGTGACCTTCTCGGTGACGTTGTGGGTACGGTCCTTCAGCTTGGTGGGGGCGATGATCTCCTTCTCGCCGGGTGGCGCGGCCAGGAACGCATCCGCCTTGAAGTCCACGAAGTTGAGGGTGATCTGGGGGATCTTGCTGATGGCCCGGTAGCGCATCAGGTCCGAGTCCGAGGTGGAGTTCAGCAGGGCGCTCCGGACCGTGGTCATGGCCCCTGGGCGGGGGGACCGTCACCATGAGGGAGCCACGGCCCTGCTGCTATCCAGGGCTGGGGTCCCAAGGCAGGCAAGGGGAGCCCTGGGGCTAGAGGGGGGTTCCCCTGGCAGGTAAGGGGAGTTCTGGGGCTGGGGGGGCCCATGGTAGGCAGGGGGAGTGGGGAGCCCTGGGCTGGGGGGACCCCCATCTGGATGTTGCAACACCCAACATCATGCTGTCATTTATGTTAATATAATTATGCTCCCCTCCCCTAATGGAGGGCTGTGAATGGGCTGGAGGATGAGAGGGGAGCCCCCCAACCCCACCAGGCAGGGGTGTGCACTGAGCAGAGCGGCTGCACCGCGGTGGCTGTGGTTCCCCATCAGGCATGGGGAGCTTGGTGCCTCGTGGGGTTCAGGGCTGCCCCATCTCACACACACCAGGTGATGGGGAGGCCCCATCAGGCACCGGACCCGCCGGCAACAAGCATTACAGCGATGAGCAGCCTGACAGTGATGAGTGCCGCGGCGGCCGTGTGCCGGCACTGCCGGCGGCTCCCTCAGTGCCGGTGACGGCCCTGGCCCTAATGAGCTGCCAGCCCCATCGCCTTCACCCTGCGGCCACACGCTGCACCGGCGCACACCCAATGCCCGTGGTGTGCCGCCGTCGGCGCCATACCGGTGCTGGAGCCGCGGTGCATGCTGGCGCCGGTGCTGGCGTGGCGGTTGTGGCAGCGTTTGTCCCCTTCGCCCTTCATGGCCTCGATGTCGTCCACGGAGGAGGCTCTGCGCACGCTGTGGAGGCTCTCCCGGGAGCGGCTGCGCTGCGCCAGGCTGCAGTTGGAGAAGGCGGTGTGCAGGGCCAGGCGGTCGGTGCGCGGTGAGGAGTGGGTGACGGGGGGCTCGGCAGTGGGGCCGTCCCCCATCAGTGCCGCCTGGTCCTCGGGCTGGCTCCCCAGCACACAGCTGGGCTCCAGCGAGGACGGGGCGTCCTCGGGGCTGGACTCGCCGCTCTGCTTGGAGAAGTCCACCACCACGGCGTCGGGTGGCTCCTGTGGCAGGGACTGCTTGCTGCCCGCCAGAGCCAGCAGCGCCGGCAGCTTCAGACGGAAGGACTTGCTGCGCCCTGGGTGGAGGAGGGAGCAGGGTTGGGGGCTATCCACCAAAGCAACACATGGGCACCCATTGCCCTCACCATGTGCCAGACAGTGTAGCGCTTTTGGCACCCAGTGCAGTCCCAGTACTGGCACAACCGCCCCCCCCCCGCCATGCCATGTGCCACAGTACCAGCCATACCTCCAGGGAACCAGTTGGCCGGCGTGACCCAGTGGTTGGTGTCCTTGGCAGGTGAGCCCGGGTGCTCCTTCTCCATCACCACCTCGAAGTTCAGAATGAACATGATGACGGCCCCATCCTCATTCTTCACTGGTACCACATCCACCAGGCAAAGGAAACAGCTGCCTGTGGGGAGGAAGGAAGCTCAGCACCGCAGTGGCACAGCTTTCCACCCTTGCTGTGCACCCCCTCTTATCCCCCCTCAACCCCACTGGGCTCTCTCTCCTGCCCCCTGCCTTGGAGATGGGAGGAGATCAAGAACTTGCTGACTCAGCAGGTGCCAGCCCAGCTGCAACTACATCATGGGGAGGGAAACTGAGGCACGAGAGGGTTCTGAGCGCCGGAACTCAACCCGCTTCCCCAGCACCCCCCAAACCCCCAGGAGGTCTGGGGGGGAACAGCGCCGGGGGCAGTCGGGTTGCCAGGCCAGGCTTAAACCGCTCAGGACTTGTTAACAGCTGCAACGTTAATCCTGCATCTGGAGCTCAGCTGGGATGGGGGGGCCAGGGGCAGCCGGGATTAACCTCCCCTGCAAAGAGATGGGGCAGCATCCTGCATCCCCCCTCAACACCCCCACTGTGGAGTCCTCATCTGCACTGGGGGTTGCACGGGGGTGTCACCGCAGCCCCACAGCACCCACAGCCCCTCCCCAGCACCCACAGCAGCCTCAGCAGGACACGGGCCGCGGGGACGAGCGCGATGCCGGGGTGCCGGATCACCTCCCCAGCTGGCAGCGGGCCCGGCATGTGCCGGGGAGCCCAGCACGACAAGCATCGGCCGCCAGCTGGCACCGGCCCCGCGCCACATCCCCGCGTGGGGAATCCCGGCCCGCACGTGGGGCTGCGGGCAGGGGGCCAGAGCCGCGGGAGGCCACGGCGGGGTCCCCGTTGCGTGGGGATCAGTGGCACCGACACACGGCCGCGGTGCCGCCGGCAGCGGCTTTGCTTCATCGTCTCCCACCCGGCGCCCGCGGGAAGGACTAATCCCGCTGATCCCCGCGACACGCGACAGCACCGCCGGCATCGGGCACCCTCCCAGCGCCGCTGATCCATCCCATCGGCGCCCAGCCCCTCCGGTGGGACCCCGCACCGGGTGCTCGCTCCTCACCTTGCTGTTGGTGGGGCCCTGGGCTGGGGGTCACCGTCCCATCGCCCCCACCCCATGCGCCCCAGGGGCTGCGGGCATAGGGACCCCCACCCCAGGCGGGCCGGGGGACAGCGGGGGGGGCCCGAGCCCGGACGTGGTCTCGGGTAGTGGAGGGGACCCCCCGGCCGCCCCCCCCGAGCTCCGGGTCCTCAGCCCTTGGCACGGCCGCCGGCGCGCCGGCTTTATGCCTAAATATGGCTGCGGGCAGCAGCCGTCGGCGCCGTGGGACGGACACGGCACGCCACGCAGCCCGGGGTCCCGGTCCGGCCCCCGCGGGCACCGGCCAGACCCAGTGTCCCCGCCACCGGGATGCCCGTAGGGAAACGGGGTGCGGGGATCTGGAGGCAAGAGGGTGGGGGTGCACGGCGGTGGGGGATGCGCTGGTGGGGTGAAGGGCTGGGGGCACCTTCACCAGCGGTGCGGTATGGCCAGGGGGATGCTCTGAGTCCCCTGCTCCCCCCAGTATCCCCCAGAGTCCCCCCAGCACCCCACAGCCCCCTCTTCCAGCACGCATCACCCCACATTCCATCCCCTCGGCTGGCAATGCCACCCCCCTGTTGTGACCTTCCAGCACTCTGCCCAGCCTGGGACAGCCTTCCCGCCCCCCCCCCATAAGGAATGGGGGTTCCGCGCCCCCCACTTCTCCCCTTTGGACTTGGGGAACCCAGCCATGAGTGGTACGGACGCTGAACGTGTCCCCCGCGGGATAGGGAGAAAGGAAGGAAGGGATGGAGGGCTCTTTTGATGAGGGTGCACCCCACACCCCAAAATCATCAACACCCTGTTAGACCTGCTCCCCAAGTCCATCCACAGCCTCTCTCCCTGCACCTCACAGATACATGTACCCTCCACACACACACCACACCACTCCCTTCGGTCTCCCTGCACCCCCGCGCCTCGAAAGCCCCTCTCAGGCCGGAGCTGCGCTGTTCTCCGCCACCGCCAGGGCGCAGCACCGAGCGGGGGATCACGGGAGAGTGTGGGGGACCCCATCCCCACAGACACTGCCCAGGGCACCCCGACATCCTGCACAGCACATCCTGCACAGTACATCCTGCACAGCACCTCACAGTGTACCCCACATAACGCACCGCACGCTGTGCCCATGGTGCACACCTGCACCCCCACACTCTGTACCCCACTCTCTGCCATGCTGTGTACCCTGCACCTCCACCTCTGCACCCACACTGAGCACATCACCCTGCACCCCACATGGCACCCCCACACTCTTCAGCCTGCCCTACACTGTGTGCTCCCACCCCTGCACCCCACACTCTACCAGATCCCCCCAGCAGAGCACAGCACAGACCACACCATGCACCCCTCGCTGTGTGCACCCCAGCAGCACAGCCCCCATTGGGCTGTGCTGTGGGATCCCCGCACTCCACACCCCAGTGCTGCGTTGCAAGGGCCAGGCAGGCTGGGGCACCCCAGATATGTCACCACTCCCCACACTGTACACATAAACCTTGTTGAGATCCTCATTCTGTGCTGCCGCAGGCTCAGGATCTCCCCAGGACTCCCGGCACACCCCATGCTGGTGTTGGCAAGCTACTCGCTGCCCCACAGGACCAAGGCCACCAGCATCCGGCATGGCTCCAGTGCTGCAGTGAGGGCATGGCCTTGCCTGGCCACCCTGGCAGCACTTGCAGGAGCAAGCGTGTCCCACTGCTCCTCGCCAGCCCATGGCCACCGGTGCCAGCGTGGTGCCCCTGGCAGAGCACAGCAAGGGAAACCCATCCAGCACAACATGTGCCAGCTCGTGCAGGGCAGGAGGGCACCGGGAACCCAATCCAGCTCCACGCTTTTCCCCAGCTCCAGCCTGTGCTAACCTACATCCAGACACACGTGGTGACGCAGCCGGTCCAAGGTGACCAAAGGCCACCGGCGGTGGGGGGTCTTTGTGCCCTCCCTGGCCCTCGCCATGCCACAAACGTAACACAGCACCGTGGCAGCTGCCCAAGGCTGTCCCAGTGGGACATGGTACCCCTGCAGCTGCTGCGACCTTCCGGCGTCCCCGGCAGCGCCAGGGCTGTATAAACAACGTCGTGCAAAACTAATGGCTGCAGCAGCGGCTGGCGACGCAGCGGGGCCCAGCCGCTCACAGCGGCACGGCAGTGCCATGCACCAAAGAACAGGGATGGGATGGGATGGATGGGTGCCGAGGAGGGGGGCTCGGTGGTGGGGGGCTGCACTGGTGGGGCAGAGGAGTGGGGTGGGATGAGTGATGGCAGTTGTGATGCTGGGGCCAACTGCAAGGCCAGAGGCTGCAGCAGTGTGGGCTCTGTCATACAGCTGCTTGGGGAGGTCCGGTTGCTTGGGGGTTCCCCATGCAGCAGGTCCCAATCATCCTATGTCTGCTCCCCCAGCACAGCCGGCAGCCCCCCTCCACGCTGGCCCCACAGCATACAGCCAGCACAGAGCTGTGCGCACCAGGCACCACTGCAGCCAGGGCCCCCCATAATAGTCCCCAAACATGGGACAGATATGTAGGTGCAGGAAAACACCATATCGCAGGGACCAGGCATCACCATGGGTCCTGCTCCCCTGCCCCACGGGTGAGCACACTCGAGTCCTACTAAGACTCCCCTATCCCAGGAGGTCCCGGAAGCACCAGGGAAGGTGAAGCCCCAGCTCCCTGCGCACCGCATGCACCCGCTGCTGCTGCTGCCTATAAATATCCCATCGGAAACTCCGCTCTCCCCAGGGATGTGGCGCGGGCAGCACTGCTGCAGCACCAGCCTGCCCCTTCAGCACCCGCTGCTGCAGGTCCCAGGTGCCCCTGCATGCCCCGGTGTGGTGGGATGGAGCTGCACCCTGGGACCTTCCACCTCACATCACCCCGAGGAGCCCCCATCCCGCCTCCCCGTGGGTCCCACAGCAGCACCCATGAGCCCAGGGGCTGGCTGGGTGCTGGGAGCCCCTGCACTGCTATGGGGAGGTGCTGGGGGACACTGCCTTGTAACAGTGCCCTGGGAGCTGGGCCCCCTGAGGTTGAGTGATGAGCAGGGAGCTGGGGGATGCAGGAGCACAAGCCAAGGAAAGGACCCCAGCATAGGGCTGGGGGCCTGGGGACACAGAGCCCAGTCTTACCCCTGCCCCCCATGGGGGACTGGAGATACAACGCCTCATCCCCCCCAGGTTGGGAGGGATCAGGGGCAGAGCACCCCAAAGGCCTCCCACAGGCTCAGCCCACTTGCCTGATGCTGCCCAGAGCCATGAAGCACAGAGAGCAGGCAGGTAGGAGCTGGTCATGGATGCTGCCTGGGAGCGTGGTGGCCATGGGAATGCCAGCAAAGGCCCAGCAGGAGCATAAGCCTCGGCCCTGACCACTGGCAAGTGTGCTGGTGGGGCAATCAGCCTGGCCCTAACAAGGACTCATCAAGTGCTGCCTGAGTGGGGCTGGGGCTGCCATGTGCTGCCTGCACTCTGCCAGCCCTTGGTGCCGCACACAGGTCTAAAGGACACTGGCAGCATCAAATGCAATCACCTCACTGCCCGGTTGTGCCAGATATCACAGTGTGGTGAACCACAGCAACCGTGGCAGGACGTGGCCAGGGCAGGGACCAAGAGGTACCCCAAGCCCTGCTCACTGCCATGAGCCACCAGCCGCAGCCGGGCCCCCCAACATCTCATGTCACAGAGACCAGTGGCTCTGGGGAGTTGAAGCCGCTGTGGCTCCACGTGGTGTGGTGCCGGCAGCTGGGAGCCAGCTTTGTTTACTCTGAGTGCCGGAACCAAGGCCGGGTGCTGAGAGCCAGAGACAGCTGCTGTGAGAGCCAGGACACCTGGTGCAGGCACTGGTGTGTCTGTGGCGCGGTGCAGCCCCGGCATCACCAACATGGGGCTGCTGGTGAGAAGCAAAGGGCTCCACAGGGCCTGGCACCCACCTGCTGGCACAGCCACCAAGTGCAGGGACGTTCACGACAGTGCTGGTGCCCAGCCTGGCTGGTGACCTCCTTATGCATCCTCACCGGAATGGCAGTGCTATAACACCCCGTGCAGGCTTGAGCTCTGACTGCTCACACTGAGGCTGCTCATAGTGTCCTGCCCTGCCATGGGGCAGCCATGGGGCAGCCAGACCCATGTGACAGCACAGGTCAAGCGGTTGCCGGCTGCCCCCTCCCTGCCACCCAGATGCTGCTGCTCCAAAACGTGTCTCCTCACTGCTTCCCATATCCTCATCTTGCTCTCGAGCATCACAGTGCCCTTGCACCCCACATCACCCCACCACTGCAGTGCCCCATGGCAGGTCACAGCGCACTGCTCCCACCTCACAGCCCCAGCCCCACAGCACCCCAACCAGCAGCCCTAGCACTGCATCCCTGCTAGGAGCCATCACAGGAAGCAAGGAGGGCTGCAGACCCCTGATGCTGCAAGACAAACTCCCACCCATGGAACCAGATATGCAGCCCCAGCTCTGCCCCTGGGCAGAGGCATCAGCCACCGGTGCTGGGCTCCCAGCACCACGCTCCACCCATGACACTGATGGATGGGCACAGCGCGGCCACCTGCCTCGGCAGGTCCTTAAGGGTCTGTCTGCCTGTGACAGACAGCCGCCTTCATCATCATCATCCCCCCCCCCCCCAATAACCATCCATCTCCGCCGGTGCCGCCGGGGCGGCGCGGTCCCTACCGTCCTTGCGGTAGAAGCAGATCTCCACCTTGCGCTCCTCGGCGCCCAGCAGCGCCTGGGCGATCTGCGCTGCGGCACCGCGCTGGGTGCGGGGCCCGTGGAGGAAGTCGCAGGTGCTGGGCTTCTGCATCACCTCCGCCCGCGAGTACCCGCACAGCTGGCAGAAGCCGTCGTTGCAGTAGATCACGGCGCAGTTCTCCACACGGGCATTGGCAATGATGAACTTGCGGCCTGGGAGAGAGCGGAGGATGGTCAGCCACGGCACGCCCAGCACGGCACCCCACAGCGGGGGCTCTGCTCCATCCAGTCATCCCTCCATTCCATCCGTTCATCCACAGTTCTGGGCTCCCAGTGACACAACATCCTGCAAACCACCCTATTTGTTCTCCAGGGGAGCCCTCAAGCTGCCAGCACCACCACCATCACCATGGGGTCCCCACCAGTGTGGGGTGGTGGGGACCCCCCCACCACATCTATTGGTGCTTGTCTGGACCTCCCCGAGGCACGACACTGCTGTAGCACCCTGACACACAGTCTGTCCCCCAGCATGCTGACTCCATGGGGTGCCACTGCCACCATGACACTCCCCTGTCCCCACCGAGGATGCTCCAGGGCTCCAAAGGTGACAGTGTTTCCCTATCCCAGGGAAATCAGTGTCTCCCTGCCAGGGCCCAATATGCTGTGCAGAGCAGAGGGTTGGGAAGGTTGGGGGTGAGTCGAGGGTCCCCCGACTGAGGCTCCATCACCATTGAGCTCAACCCCTGAGACCAGGCAGATCACACAACACACTGGTACCGCTGCTAGAGGTTCATAGGGGCGGTGACAGCACCCGGCCATGCTTATCACCTGCACCCCAAACCCACCCCAGGCCTCCCCACGTCCCCATCACCCCCAGCCCCAGCTCCGAACCCACCCACCCCCCCCAGCCCCACTCACTCTGCCCCTCGAACTTGCGGATGATGGTGTCCAGGAAGGTGTTCTGGGGGGCGACGTGCCCCCGCCGCACCGGCATGCTGCCCGGCCCATGGGGCAGCGCCGCCGCCCGCTCCGCGCCGCTGGGCCCCGCGGGGGGAGGAACGGAACGGGAGCGGGGAGGCGGCCCCGCGCCG
>JASSUY010001098.1:0-13936 GCA_032466535.1 Forpus xanthops | reverse complement strand
GCCCAAGAGCTCATCTCAGTCTCCCCTCTGGCAGTTAAAGCCATTCCCCTCTCCTGTCCCTCCATCCCTTATCCAAAACCCCTCTCCAGGTTTCCTGCAGCCCCTTCAGGCACTGGAGCTGCTCTAAGGTCTCCCCTTCAGGACCCTTCTCTTGTCCATGCTGCCCCAGCCCAGCTCTCAGCCTGGCTGCAGAGCAGAGCTGCTCCAGCCCTCACAGCATCCCCATGGCCTCCACCGGACTCCCTCCTGCAGCTCCACATCCCTCTTGTGCTGTTGCCCCATAGCTGGATCAGGACTGCAGGGGGATCTCCCCAGAGCACAGCAGAGGGTCAGGATCCCCTCCCTGAGCTGCTGCTCACACTCTGGGGGTGCAGCCCAGCACACGGGGGGCTCTGGGCTCAAGCACACACTGAAGCGGGGTCATGGGGAGCCTCTCACGGACCTACACCCCAAGTCCTTCTCCTCTGGGCTGCTCCATCCAATGCTTGGAGTCTCTCTGGAGCCAAAGACCCCGAACCTTCACCCTGCTGGGCTCAGCCGGTCACTGCTGTAGTGGAAGATGTCCCTGTCCATGGCAGGGGCTGGAAATGGGTGAGCTTTGCGGTCCCTTTCAACCCAAACCAGGCTGGATTCAACGATCCCATGCTCACCATGGGAAGGCAGCTGCTCCCATCACTAGAAAGGGTTCAACCACCTGGGTCATGCCTCAACCCCTCCTCATTTGAAGGATGGAGGACACCTCCAGCAGCTCCATGGGGTCCCTGTGCTGTGGGTACCCCCTTGGAAGTCACCACATGCCCCATGTGCCAGGGCTGAGGTGTGGGGAACAGGACCCCCCCCATCCCGCTGCCATCCGGGCCGTATCCCAGGGGATCTGGCAGCCCTTCAGCCATTCCCTCCCCGCTCCCCCTGCTCCGTGACACAGAGCTGTAATTGCATTAGACACTGCTGCCCGGGCAGCGCAGCCTGAAAACCATCCCCGAATTCCTGGGCACGGCGCCTGCTCTCTGTCTGCAGCCGGTCCCATTCCCCACCCTCCAAACCCCATCTCCTCCAGCACTGACCCACACCGAGGAGCCTCCGACCCCCCCATAGCCAAAGGGTCCGTCCGGGCTCAGCACAGCCACATCACCCCATGCGGTTGATGCAGCCGGGGGGGGGGGGGGCAGCACTGTGGGGACCCCCCGTTGTCCCCCATCGGGATCCCTTGCGCTGCCCCACGCCAGCATCCTGCACTACAGAATGTACCGAGGCCCCGCGGCCGCAGCCAGGGACACGATGTGCTCCCTGCTCCAGGCCCTGTTTTTCCTGGCCCCGCTCCTGCTCCGCTGGCGGCCGAGCGCTGCCGCTCAATGCAGCCTTTGTTCACTCCCCCTCGCCTCCCCGCACACCTCCAGCCCACCCCTTCGGACCCTCCGTGAGCCATCCGGACCATCCCTTGCCCCTGACCATCCCCTGGTTTCTCCCTATGGCTCTGCCACCATCCCGATGGCTTTTTGCATCCCCTGTAATGCAGCACGGGGGGTAACACTGCCCTGGAAGGGCAGCACAGCATCTCCAAAACTGCACATGGCTCCAGCAGCATCAGGGAGCTGGTACCCTCCGGAGCATCAGCTCCCAGATGTCAGCCCCAAGGAGGGAGATGGATATTGCACCTCTTCTCCTGCCCATGGCCTCATCCTGCTCCTTGTACACACTTGCAGTGCAGATTAAATAAGCTGCCTGTGCGTGCTCTGGGTGCCTCTCCATCGCAGGGCTCAGCACCACAAAGACGGATGCTGTGTCACTGTCCCTGCTGCCAACTGGAACACCCACAGCCACAGGGCTGCAACTCATCTTAGAATCCCACAATAGTTTGTGTTGGAAGGGATCTTAAATCTCCTGCAGCTCCAATCCCTGCCACGGACAGGGACACCTTCCACTACAGCAGGTTGCTCCAAGCCCCGTCCAACCTGGCCTTGAACATGCCAGGGATGGGGCAGCCACAGCATCCCCCTTGAAAACAGGTATTTGAGTCCAATACAGCCGCTTGTGTCAGCTTCTCCTCGTTAAACATTCCTTACAAGCCATGACTGCCCATTGGTGCAGGCCAGGGATCCGGCTCCTGCTTGCCCAGCGCTGCCCATCCCCATCCTTTCCATTGTGGAAAACCCCTCCCCACCAGCAAATATTGCCCAATGGACTCACAAGCCAGCTCCCCACACCTCAAACCTTCATTAACCCGAGCAGCCACCCCCATGCCCGCTGGCTTGGCACAGGGATGCCAATACCACACACACTGGGAACGGGTACAAATACATTGGGATAAACCTCAAACGCTCCTGTATAGCTGAGCATGAGGTCCTGTCCCACAACCCATGCTGTGGGGCGGTGCAGGGCGAGGATGAGCTGTGTCCCCAAGAGCATCCTTAGAGCCCTGTGCTGCATCCTGCCCCCGGGAATGGCAGGGAGGCAGAAGGGACACATTGAGATGCAGAGCTGCTCCAGACCCTCATTACACCAAGAATCACCCCCAGGTCTGGCTGTTGAGTGGTACAGCACACACTGAGCTGTGCACATGGGGCAGGCACAGGGACGGGACCCCAAATTCCTGGGGAGCCAGTGATGGGAACCCTCCCCATGACAGCACAACCATCCCCTGGCATCATGGCAAACACCCAGGGATGCTTTCTCAACCCCTCCATCCTCCCATTTCTCCATCTTCCATCCCTTCATCCCCCCATTTCTCCATCCCCCATGCCTCCATCGTTACACACCCCACACCCCCCCATCCCTATCCACAGCTAAGGACCAGCCAAATCTGCTCCCACCCCCAGCACCCCACAGATGACTCCTGCTGGCACCGCTCCTGTCTCCCCAGCCCCTTTTCCTTATGCCCCCCTCCTTCCTGGCACCATTTTCCCCCCTGGCAGCAGGAGCGGGGTCTTCCCTGCATCCGTCTGGCAGCTCAGCCCCTGTCGCCGCGGGGGCATTAGCACCAGAGCTGCGGGGAGCTCCCGGGGGAGAAGTAAGTGGATCAAAGGGTTTTAGCAGCAGACGGCTCCCAGACAAATCTGGATCCTCTTCAAGGCGGCCACTTGCGGCTACAAATGCACTTTCTGCCTGCAGCTCCCCAGCCAGAAAGTTTCACACTGGCTTTATTGCGTTTAACCCCTCGCTGCTCCCAGCCTGGATCCCGCATGGATAGGGTCCGGGGCAAACCCAGCCCTACAGGGATGGCTGCAGGGATCGGGGTGCTGGGTGCTTGTGCATAGACATCCCCCCGCTCCCTCCCCAAAAGATGGGGTGTCAAAAAGCCCCATTGACAGTTCTGCTCATCCAGGGAACCACAAGGGGAAACTGAGGCATGCAGTACGGGGAGGATGCTGCTGCTCCCTGGGTCACACACATCAACATGCACCCCCATTGCCACCCCCAGGCTGCAGGTCACGGGTGATGGACATCCTCATCCCTCCATCCCCACATCCCTCTATCCCACTCTGCACCCAGCCAGCCTGGCCCCACTTATGTCCCCCCCCCAAGCCATCCGGTGCTCTCTGGGTGAGCTGGGAGCCAGGGCAGGGAGAGGCTCTGCTGGAGTCTCTGCTGCAATGAATTATTCAGTGTGATGATAAGTACAGGAGCCCCTGCTTCTGCTCACTCCCTGCAGGCAGGAGAAGGATTGGTGCCGGCAGCAGAGAGGGGAACCAAGGCCATGCCCAGCCCCATTTCACTGGAGCTGTGCCACCATGGGGGTGCCCCAGAGAGGATGGAGGGGACCCTGTGCCTCCTGAGCCAGCTTGGCTGGGTGGCTGTGGGGCCCTGCTCTGGACCCCCAGAGCTGGATGAACTGGGAGCTCCGGGGTGCCAGGCTTGGCCCCACTGCAAGCACTGCCCACCCCATGTCTCCTCTTGCTGCCCTGTGGTGGCTGCAGCACCCCACACTGCATAGTCCCATACCCCAAATCTTGCAGCACCACACCACAGTCTTCCCACAGCACTGCACCCCACATCTCCCCATCTCACCCCATAAACTCCAGTTGTGGAATCCTCACCCCCCTGAGACACATCCCTGCCTCCTGGGGATACCACAGAGGAACCCGGCAGGACCCCATCGCACATCCTGGGGGTACCCCCATGTCCCCCCTCTGCCATATCCCCACCTCCAAGCCCACAGGCACCAACACGAGCACAGCACAGAGCTGCTGCTGCCATAAAGCCCCATGCTGGTGCAGCCTCTCCTTGGCTCTGGAATAGAGGGAAATAAGAGGGGGTCAGCCAAAAAATACACAGGGAGGGGGAGTGGATCCTCCCACCAGGATCCCAGCGCTGCCGGGCCAGGAATGGGGTGCGGAAAACCTCGGCCACACAGTGCCGGCACATGGGAGGACGCATAAGGGCACAGGGAAGCAGGGATGCTCTGTGGGTACCAAATGTGCCTGGTGGGGTGGGGAGCGCCCCTGATAATAATATATAAAATACATAATAATACTAGAAATTAATATTCGATATAAATTATTAAGAATATATTATAATATTATAAAAGATGTATAAAATATAATAAAGATAATAATAAATGTGTCCTGTGGTGCTGCGCTGGCAGCAGAAGGGAGGTGGATGGATCGTTTCTGAGCAGGCACTGGCACTGCACGGCATGGCACACAAGGAAGGGCCCATCCACAGCTCCATAGGGATCTGAGGTGGCACCTCCTTACCCCATCCCCAAGGCTGGGGACCCCCTGGCATGGGGGGGTCACCTCCCCATAGCCCAGCATCTGAAGCACCCCAAAACCTGGCACGGTGTCCATACCCATAGATTGGAACTGGATGAGCTTTAAGGTCTCTTCCAACCCAACCCAGACTGGGATTCTATGAAGATAATTGGCACAATAACTGTGTTCCACCTGGGGAAGGGTGTGAGCACAAGGCCCTGCAAAAGAGCCTCTTTGTCTTTGCTTTCTTGTTTCCTCTCCAGCTCACAGGTAATAGCCAGGAATGGGCAAACCCTCTTTTAATGGACTCTTAATAATGCTGTAATTTCCCTTTGCAGAGAAAGTTTTCCAAACAGTCAAAGATTCAAAACAAAGCAATGATTGTTCCTATTAGCATTAAATTCTACTCTGGGAGAGAGAATAAATCAAGCAAGGGGATTCAATTCAAAACAGAACTATAAAAAATCCAATAATGATTTTTTAATATTAATAAGAAAAATATATTGTTATGCACCCTTAGCATTTAAACTTCTAATCCAATCAGCGCAAAGTGCAGAGATAAATCACAGCCACTGAGAAGGGAACAACCATCAGGCAGGCAGCAATAAAACGCTGTCTTACATCCCTGGGACAGGCTCGGGTCTGACAGCCTCAAGAAGCAAGAAAAGCCCAAATTTATGATGCTGTCACTCCAGAAGCTTGTTAATTCCATCCCTGCATCACCCCATGCACCCTCCACTCCACCCAGGGCAGGAGCTGAGGGCAGGATGATGCCTGAACCCATCAGTATGGTGCTGAGGAGCCAGGGACTGGCACTTTTCTCATCCTCCTTAAAGGCAGCTCCAAGCAACAGGATGGGATGGATCCCAGTGCCATCATCCTCCTTAAACCCACCTTCCAGTGTGTGATGGGATGGATCCCGGTGCCTTGCACTCACTGGGGGAAGCAGCCAGGGCACCCCCTGCTAAAGGAGGTCCCAGGTATGGTCTCTGAATCTCTGCCAGCCTTAGATGTTCCACTTGGCATTCCCAATCCCATGCTTCCAAACACATCCGAGATCCTGGGCAGGCTCCAGGGATGCTCAGAACCACAGTGCATGCTGATGCGGTGTCCGCTGCTGCCAGCAACCACACATCAATATGGAGCTGATGGTGCCCACTGGACCCTGGTTCTCTCCCCATGCACAGAGGGGATGGTGGGCAGCCCCCCACATCCCATAGGCTGGGAACACAGACCAGGAATAGTCCCAGAGAGGGCCCCCTGTGACCATCCTGATTGAACTCATTACAGTGAATGCTCCATGATGCTCTGCTGAGGTTATTCCCACTGGCTCAGAGAGACGATGTGTCATAGAGGGACAGCAATGAGCCCATGTGAGTGGAGAAATTACACCCTTGGGTCCCCCCAGACCCCAAACCTCAGTGCTCCTGCTGAAAGCATCTCCACCCAAAGGGAAGGGAATGCTGATCCATAGCAGGGAAGGAGGAGCAGCGAAGGGACCGGCCATGCAACAGCAGAGGACAAAAGACAGGGAGATCCCAGTGTCTGGCATGCTGCTGATGCCACCAACCCAGGCGAGAGGGCATCCGGGGACAGGGGATGGACACGATGCTCCAGGAGCACCCTGAGGCTTCATTCCTGTGGCTCAGGCTCCTGGGGGAGGCTGATGAGGTGGGGGAAGGATTAATCACATTTATTACAGGTCCCAATCTGCCACATGGAGGGTCTCTTCTCCACTTTGGCTTTGGAAGGTTTGAAATGAGGGTTGGGGAATGGTACCCAGGCTTGGCTGTGTGCTACCCAGCCTGGGTCCCACACAGACAGTGACATCCCATCTCCGGGTGGCAAAGCTGCTCCTCAAGGAGCACCCAATCCCTCCTGGCACTTTGCAATACATTTTAAGGGAAACTAATAGTAATAGAGGTGATGAATCACTGCATCTGGCTTTTGGACTCTCCCGCTGTCAACAGCCAGGGCTGAGGTGGCAGCAGGCCCAATGTGTGGCACCGGGGGTACCAGGCTCAGGGGCTGGTCCAGCACTGCAGGGATGCCCAGCAAGCCCAAGGAGCGGGAACCTGCATCCCACATCCCCACCAGCCTGACTGATGGAGTTGGTATGGGCATCAGTGCCTTGGTGACAGAGCAGTGCCACCACTCACAGCATGGCAAGGCTTTCCCACTGGATTCTGAGTGGGATCGGGCACCCTGACACGCAGCAGTGAGGTGGGAACAGAGCAGGCACAGCCCCACAACACCCATCTCCTCCGCACTCCAGCCCTGGCCTCGGCTGCAGCCTCCTCCCAATCCCATAGGATCGGAGCCAGGCTCTCAGGGAGACACAAAGGCTGCTCCAGGCAGGGTGTTGGCAGCGGCACAGCCCATGGGCAGGGGATGTGCCTTTAGGGGAGCCTCCGGAGCCCAGCAGAGGGTACCCACATGGGGGGATTTGGGGAGGGCAATGGGGGCACTGAACTCCTGCTCAGAGCATCACCTTCCCATGGATAAAACCAGGCTTCTGGTCTGTAAATGAGCCTGTCTGCAGTGACAGCTGCGGGCAGCACAGCACAGCCCCAGGAGCCCCATAACAGTCCCAAGAGCCTTAACAGCCCCAACAGCAGCACAACAGTCCAAAGAGCCCTGACAACAGCCCCAACAACACCCCAGAGAACCCCAGGAGCCCCATGAACATCCCCAACAACAGCTCGCACCTTTATGCTCTTCTTGGGGTCACGCTTTCTTTCGTTGGGGTTTGGGGTATTTTTCCCTTCCCAGCAATCAATGGCAGCTGCTCCTGCCCCAGCTCAGCGCTCCCCTACACACACTGCCCCACAACAAGGCCACTGTGTCCCTTCCCTGTCCCACGGACACGCTGCCCCCGGCCCATGCCCAAGGAGAGCCATGCAGTGGCACAAGCCCAGGATACATCCATGGATCTGGCTGCAATGTGCGGGCACGCGTGGGAGCACACGTGGCAAGCCCGGCACACGTGTGTCACACGTGCATACACGCAGGCATGAGACACAACACGTGCAAGCTCAGGCGTGCATCGCTGCCTGCAGCCCCCCCGGGCAGCACAGGCAGCGCTCTGCCTGCATTGGGGTACCTGCCTAGCGCTGCCCCATAGGGCACATAGGAGCAGCAAGCCAGGCTGCACCACAGAGTGGTTTGGGGTGGAAGGGACCTTAAAGCTCCTCCAGCTCCAACCACTGCCATGGGCAGGGACACCTTCCATAGAGCAGCTTGCTCCAAGCCCTGTGTCCAACCTGGCCTTGAGCACTGCAGGGATGGAGCAGCCACAGCTTCTCTGGGCACTGCCACATCCCTGGGTACAAAGAGCCACCAACCCCAGCAAACAGCAAAGCCCAGGAGCCTCCCTGAAGCAATGGAGCATGGCACAGCACACAGAAGGGCAGGGTGATGGGTTGAGACCCTTCCTGAAAGGGCAGGCCCCAGTCACACACACCCCAGCGTCACCCTGTCCTGTGCTACACAATGGCCAGACCCACGGGTGACAGCTCAGGATGCTCTGGGATGCTGGAGCATCCCTGCTGGGAGGGAAGGGACCAGTGCCCTCTGCCAGCACTGGCTGCCTGCTCCTCCTCAGCCCCACAGCAGGTGAAAGCAGGCTTTGTGCCGGGGCTCCAGCCCTCCTGCCTGGCTCCCAGCCGAGGCACCACATCAGAAGGATGCTCAAATGGAGCTCCTGCGTGTCCTGCTCTAACCCACAGCGCCTTTCACCTCGGCACACAGCAGTCACCTCCAGTAGGAGGCAGGAGCCATGGGAAGTGGTGGGTTACCTAACCAAACCATTCCATAGACCTACAGAAGCAATGGGGTTAGGGTGCACCCCAGGGATGGAGGGTCTGACTGCATCCAGACCCCGCTGCAGTGGTGGGGAAGGGAGATTCATCCCCTTCCTGCATGTGCCCTCTGTGAGGATGTGCTATGAGAGGTGTCCAACCCCATTCCCTAAACCCAGGGGACCCCCCCCATTCCTGCAGCATCCCAATGAGGATCCCAAGGAGCTCCAGCTCACCTGGCCCAAACCACTGTGTTCCCACAAAACATAGCAAGGCTTTTAAAATACAAACCCAAACACCACGAAATTCATTTCCAACCCAGGACATCGGATCTTCCATCCCACCACCGGGCAGGTGGGAGGGAGGGGTGAACAACCGGACCCACACGTGAGGATGGATGGAGATAACAACAGGCTACAAAAGCTCTTCTAGTCCATAGGACCTTAACTGGAGCTTATATTCCAGTGGTTATTAAAAATAAAGGGGGGGGGATTAGGGGGAGAAGCGGAGAGCAGAGCAAGCTGTTCATTTGGAGCCTTTCCCTTGGGTTTAATAAAGCCCCACTCACTGCTGTAGTATCATTTTTATGCTATCATAAAGCTGGACCATTTAGCAGGTTTGTGTTACTTCAGCAGTTAGCACTGCATGAAAAGCGATTCCAGAACAAGGGAGGGGGAAAATAAATTATAAGGAAGAGGAAAAACCTCCAAAAGGAGAGAGATGACTGAGGTGGGAAGGAGGAGAGAGCCCGGGGGTTCCTCAGCAGCTCAGGGCAGCGAGCGGGTTCCTCATCCCTGTGGGAAGTTGGGGATGGATGAGGAATCCCATGCTCCAGCCCTGGGATGATGAAGGGTCATGGACACCAGCCCAGCATCCCATGGATGCCATGGAATAGGGTCAGAGGGGTTCCCAGGGCACTGCATGTGCAGGTATAAGAGCAGGGGAGTCCCTTCGAGGGCTCCTCCATCCCTGCTCAGCCCTGGGACATCCAGGATCTCCCGGGCTCTCCCAGCCCCTCGGCAGCTCCCCAGGGAGCATTGGGCTTCTCCGTGCTGCTGCAAAATTCTCCATATATGGAGAGGATGGGAATATGTGAGCAGAGCCAAGCAGAGCCCAAACCCCCCCCAACAGGAGAGTCCTAACCCTGGATGTGCCCCCCTGGACACACAGCACCCTCATGCTGAAGGGAGCGAGATGGTTGTGCACCCCAAAGCCAGGACACCTTGGAGCCATGTCACCCCATCACCCCCCTGTGGCATCACCCACTGCCCTCTGCAAGGGACAGTTATCCCCATCAGCCCCAGGCACTGATTGGAGCCTCTGCAGCAGCATGGGCAGCATTCCAGATGGATGCAGGAGCCCACATCCAAGCAGGGGAGGGCAGGGGCTCGGCTTGGGGGGACACCAGTGATGGAGCATGCAGAGCAGGGAGCAGCTCCCCCAAAGGAATCTCCTGGTGCACCCATATGGACAGGGCCATGATCCTATTCCCCTGGCCGGAACTCAGGGTCCTCCACACCCCATGGGGAAGTGAAGCCCCTGGAGCCGCAAAGCCTTTGGCCAACAAGATGCTCCCACCCCAGCACCCTTCCCACCCCTTTTTCTCGCTCCCTAATTCACCCACATCCTGCCCTGCATGAGGATGGTGGCACTTTAGAAGGGGTGCCTCTGCTCCCAGCTCCACAGGCCCCCACACCAGGAGCAGCCAACCCAGCCACATAAAGGAGGAGGAGGTGTAGGGGAGGGCTGGGAATTAAGGATTTCAGCACTGTCAGAGCCGCAGCAGACAGGCATCCACCAGCTGAGCGCTTGATTGTTATATTTTGGATGTCAAACCGGAGCAAGCAGAAACCTTTAGAACGCATCAGCGCCGCTGCCTTTCTGACGGAGGGTGTTGGTTTCCCATTAACAAGTGGGAAGCGTGAGCTGGAGCAGAAAACTTCAAGCGCTTTGGAATTGATAAAATAACAACTCCCTAATTAAGCAGAACTGTCAGTCAATGGGTGCCCGCTGCAGCGGGAAGCGGCAGCAGCGCCCGGAGCATGAGCCCAATGAGCACACACAGGGGGGGTGGCACCTTCACACCCCATTAGACCTGGTTCTGATGCTGAGCACTGACAAGGGGTTTAGAGCTTGAACCTCAGTTGGTCTCCCCATCAGGCCACGCAACACGCATGTTGGTGGGAAGGAGACCCCAAAATGCACCCACCCTGTGCAGTATCATCCACCTCCGGGATAACTATTCCCAGCTTGGGAGATGTATCCCGATGGAACATCACACACCAAGGCCAGGCACAGCATCCCCATGGCTGGATGGATGCAGGAAGAGATCCCAGCAACAGACCCCAGTGCAGAGCAGAGTTTGGAGAAGTCCCCACACAGCCATGGGATGCCCCATGGGATGCTGTGCCCTCAGTTGGGCCCCCAGCACTCCATCACCTGCACTCCCAGCACAGGGAGGCTGTGAAGCAGTTGGCTAAGGGAGAAGCCCATTACCCAGGACCACACTGCGACACCGCTGTGATGGGGAATGAAACACTTCCTTCTGGGCTTCCCCCAGACCGGGGCAGGAGGGTCCCGGCATCTCCAGGGGCTCTTCCATCAGCATCTCCTTGCCACAGCATTGATGCCCATCATCCCAGTGCTCCCTCGGCTGCCAGCTACACATGGGGCACCCAGGGGGGACAGCCAGGAGGGACCTGGGGCTGTAGGGAAGGTGTTTAACCCCTGGCATGGTGGTGTCTGATGAAGGCACCAAGCAAAGGGGGTCCCTGGTTGCTGCTTCTTGCCCTGACAGTGTGGCATCAGACACCAGCAGCACCTCCAGCATCCAGAAACACCGTCCTGGTGTTTCACTGGGCAGCCCTTGGCCCCACCAGGCAGGCACTGGGCTCGGATGGGAGGTTTGAGGTGAGTTCCATCTCTGCTCCAAGCAGGAGATGGGCCAGAAAGGTGGAGAGTGTCCCATCCCAGAGTGCAGCCATGCGAATGCAGCCATGCACCCACCTGCAGGGCTGCTGCCAATGCCTCTTGGTGCCAACATCAGCCCCTGACCCTCTCCCCTTTGCACATCACACACCACGAAGCCTCCAGCAATACAATGCTGCCTGGGAATCCCTTTGCTCCTCATCCCAGCCCTGACGAAACACATCCCCAGATCCCATCAGCACACATCCCCATGGTCCAGAGCTGTGGGGAGCCCCTTCACCCTTAACACATGCCCAGGACCACACAGCTCTCGCTCCAGGCAGAGGGTTGAGAGCTCCACACACACATCACAACCACCCCTCAGGACTGTCACTGCCCCACAGACTCTCCACACTGGGGGGACACCGGCTGCCACTGCCCCCCTGATGGGAGCAGGGCAGGGCAGGGAGGATGCCCAGCTTCCATGTAGTACCAGCTCCCATGGCCCAGCCACCGGTGCCATGGACAGTGCCCAGGCTCCCTGCCCCAAAATAGCCCCGTCTGCAGGGAAGAAGGACCCTCACGGCCAGGACACACAGTGCCAGGGCCACGGTTGGTACCAGAGCCTCCTTACACACTAATCACACTGGAGGCGACAGGGCTTAGGGGAGGGCTTAGGAGAAACTGGCTCCTTTTTACTGACACCATCTGGACGCAGGGATCTCTTTCCCCTTCCCGGGCTAGCATTAGCCAGAAGATAGGAGCCAGTGTGACCCCCTAGGACCCAGCACCCCCAGTGCAAGGACATCCCCGAGTGAGCGGGGGGAATCACTGCCCGCAGTAGGGATTTCCAACAAGCCCACGGTGCGGTGCCAACCGGGAACAGAGCCGGGAATGCCAGCATGGAGCCAGTGGGGGACCCCGTGCATGGTGGGGCTGAGACGGGACACACACACCGGGGGAAGCCAGCCCGGAGACACGTGTTTGGACGGGACACCGGAGCGCAGGGACCTGGCACGGTTCGGGTCACCGCGGGCACTGCCGTGATGGCGATGGGACCGTCACTCGCAGTCCCCCGGTGCTCGCACACCGCAACAACCCACCCGCCGCCGTCCCGCGCTCCCGGGGCTCAGCTCAGCCCCAGGCAGGCGGGGGAACCGGGCACCAGTTCACCCCGGTTCCGACACACAACACCACGAGGCACCGGTTCCCCCAGAAACTTAACCAAACCCTCATCCAAAAGGGGATCCCCGAAACCCTCCCCAGCCAAAGGCAAAGCTCCGGTTGCCCAGGGGAAAGCATCCACGCATTGGGAAGCCGGGAGGAAAGTTGTGGCAGGGATGGGGTGAGAGGGGTCAGGTACCTTCCATCCGGCGGAGCTGTTGCTGTCTCCTTTATCCTTAAAGTAGGGGACGTATCGCACCATCCAGTCGTAGATCTGTGAGAGCGTGAGGCGCTTCTCGGGTGAGCTCTCGATGGCTTTGGTGATGAGGTCGGCGTAGGAGAGGTTGCCCCAAGCGTTCCTCCGGGAGGTCTTGGCCTTGCGGAGCTGCCCCACATCCGCGCCGGGAGGCGGCAGGGGGGCGGCGGCAGCGGCTCTGCGCTCCGCCGGGGCCGCAGCGTTCTCGGTCCCCTCCGAGCCACCGGCCACCCGAGCCGCGGGTCCCCCCGGGGCTGCGGCCCCATCGTCCTCCTCCGCAGCGAAGTCGGGGTGCGGAAGAGGCCAAGTGCAGGACCGGGGCCGGCTCTGCGGCTCGAAATCCGGGTCGATCTCCACCTGATGCGCCTGGAGCTTCTCTTCCATGGTCCCCTCCCCGCCGCTCCCGCCCCCCGGCAGCCCCCTCCCCGAGTTACGGTCGGTTTCCACCCAAAAAAAAAAAAAATAAAGAAAAAAAAAAAAAGGAAGAAACAACCAAAAACCCCCAAAACACGGGAGGGAGAAGAGTGCGAAGAAGGCTCCGAGCTCGGGTGGAGCGGAGGAGGGAGGAGGGGTCGCTCCGCGCCGGGTCCCGGCGGGGCCGCAGCCCCGGGTCCGGCCGCGTTCGCCCTACGCGGCGGCTCTGCCCGGCTCCGAGCCGGGGACCGGGAGGTTAACGGGAGCGGCGGACCGGGGCGGGTGCTGCATGTCCATCGTTCTCTCCAGCAGCGCCGGGCGAGGCGGGGGGAGCGGGTCGGGTTTGGGTTGGTTTTGGGTCTTCTCTCTCGTTTGTTTGTATGGTTTTTGGTTTTTTGGATTTTTTTGTTTTTTTTTTTTTACCGGCCGCGAAGCTCCGGAGTCGTTCCCGGCACTGCAACCAACGGGAAGGCGGCGGCGGCGGGCGGGCAGAGCGCGGGGGCTGCCGCATCCATCGGCGGAGGCTGCACCGGGGCTGTCGGCTCGGTCAAGCAGCAACAGATGCACCGGAGCGACCGGCGGCGGGCGGCATCCTCTGCCGGGAACGGGCACCCTCCGGGGCCGGGCGGTGCTGGGGGCACCTGGGGGGGGCAGGAACCCGTTATCCCAATGGGAACACCCAGGGAGGCTCTGTGGGCCGGGGG
>JASSUY010001097.1:0-31915 GCA_032466535.1 Forpus xanthops | reverse complement strand
GCACTCACATGGATCACTAGAAGTGGGTAATAGTCAGTGGGACTAACTAGAGCAGGCAGCCTCTCTGCAACATCCCTAATCCATGTCCCTGTTAAGCAACACACCCCCCTTGAGACTGGGTCAAGCTGACAGACGGGTGCCTCTGTTCCTTTCAGAGCTGAGTCCCCTACTTCTACAGCCTGGCATCTTTTTCCTGGCAGCACCAGTAGTGATCTTCTTTACCAATGCATCAGCCGGTTGGTCCTGGTTGGGAATGTGCCTCCTCATCAGCCGCCTGCAGGACAGCAAAGCGGTTCTATGTAGGAACAACAGATTTAGGAGGAAGCCCCTTGCTTTTAATTGTGCTTTTCCTCCTTTTTTTTGTTGTCTTTTTCTGTTACTGTTTCCCAGCTTCTTGGGTTAGTGGCCTCCTTTCCTGCATGAGCAACAGTGGACGCTTGAGGCCTCTGCACAGTCAGGTCCTGGAGCAAGCAGTGCTGCTTCCTCTCAGCTTTCCTGACACCTTTCAGCCTAGTAATAGCATCCCACAGCTCAGCCACCTGCTGCAAGAGCAATGAACACTTTTTGTGATGGAGAAATATTGCCACAAGATATACTTTCATACTGCAGCTTAATAATGTCTTAAGATTTTAAGCGCCCATATTCATAAAAAGTAGAAATAAGGAAAGAGAGGGAAAATTTATATGTTGGAATGAATGGCCTATTCCTATTTGCTGTCCTGTGTAAGCTACTAGAAGTGCCACTTTGCAGGTTCATTTTGTTTCTGTTACTGGAAAATTTTTGAAATGCTCATTTTGGGTAGTTAAATGAAAATATTTTTAAAGAGGATACAACAGTATTGGAAGTCTTTTGTTGTATGTGTCAAAACTGTATGCTTGAATTACTGGACTTCTTTTTACTAGTCCTGCTTTAAAAATGGGGGGTATACCCCCAAAACAGACAAACCCACCACACACCAGTTTATGCATAGAGAGTTTTCCTTGTTCTGTTTTTGTGATGTTGTTCTTCCTTTACGAGTAACATCAGTTGTTATCCCTCCATAAAAGCTTTTACCACCCACAAATCCTTTTAGATTTATGTCAACATAAAATATATATTCCTTATGTGTAATTATACCTTACATTTTTGGGTTTCGCATCCTTTTGTCTATTGATGAATCTCCTGCTTCTGGGAGGAAAATAGCCCATCTGTTCTTCAGAGAACAGGTAGTGACTTCTCAGCTGTCAATCACATGCCTTTCTACCTGATTAGTGCTATCTAATTACAACCTTTTTGTCACCATTGCTGATAAAGGGAGTACATTAGGAGATGGAAAAGGTGGAAATGAGATATTTACTAGCACTTGTGAAGAAACCAGAAGAGGATATAATAGTATTTTATCTGGATGCTTTTTGGGCTGCTATTAGAGCAGTGACCTGAATGACTTTTGGTGGAAATGTGGTTTGAGATCACTTATTCCAGCTGCAGAGCTTGGGTCTTCACTAAAAGTTTTGTGACGTGAAATACAGGTGTGAATAAACAGCCCTAGGTACTGCATGCTCTGAGTGCATAGGTTGTGCTTATACTGTGTCTGAGCAAGCCCATCCTGGAAGTGGATGGAGATCTGGTGTCCTCCTGAGCCGTGTTGTGGTCTGTGTCTGCAAGTAGGAGCAGCTCTTTCCGAACTGTCCCCACATGGAAGGCACAGGAGCAGGAGAGCAGGGCCATATGCTGAGTGCGAATCCTGAGATGCAGTCAGTGGTTTGGGTTGTGTTTGAGAGGGATAACGCAAAGGCAACTGGAGTATTGGAAAAGAGTTATTTGTAAAGGATTTTTCAGGGTTGCTGCTATGTCCTGCAGGAGGCACAGTACAGCCAGCATCTCCCTGAGAAAGGGCAGAAATTAAGATGAGCAATTAGGTGGGGAAAGGAGCCCATGCTCTGTTAGAAATTAGATGTTCCTACAGGCAGCTGCTTTGTCATGGCTTTTTATATGTAAGAGTTTGTCTTTCCTCCCCTCAGTTGGATCCTTCCAGCCCCATGTGAGACTTTCAGCCAGTTCAGCCTTTCTTACCTAGTTTCTTTTTTTTTCTGTTTGCTCACTGTGGGACCAGAGGTAATGAAAATGCCAAACTTCTGTGTTTAGGTTGAAGACAGGAATAAATGGTGGTTAGCAGAGCCCAGATGCCAGACAGATGTTTTTTTCTAGGTGAGCACAGTGAGGAGGATGATAATGTTGTCTGTTTCTTTCTCCTTACTTCTTCATTCCCCAGAATATTTCCCAAGAACCCTTAGCAGATCTTGGCTAAGCAGTTTATGTGCTAACAACATTTGTCCTGTGGGTAGGGTTCCAGACATGACTAGGAAGTTGACATCAGGTGAGCCTACAGAGAGCAGAAACTTTACTCTGCAGTAAGCAATTAGC
Organism: Forpus xanthops; assembly: GCA_032466535.1. Classification (NCBI taxonomy): domain Eukaryota; kingdom Metazoa; phylum Chordata; class Aves; order Psittaciformes; family Psittacidae; genus Forpus; species Forpus xanthops. The sequence continues at coordinate 29,512 of JASSUY010001097.1, read as the reverse complement.
TTTGTCAGTGGTTTCCAAGCTCTTCTAGAGACATTATCTGGTAGGCTGCTTCTCTTCCCTATCCTCACTTGGTTAGGCCAGCTCTCTGGTTAGCTGTACAACATCTGCTGGCCCAGGCCCAGCAATTACAGGCAGTGAAGAAAGTTATGCTAGACTGTGTGCTGGTGGATCTGAAGCTTCTTCTAAGGGAATTTGCCAATGGGAGTAAATTAGACCAGAGCAGCTTCTGTGAGACCTCAGTGGGCAGCCATCTGTTGAGCCCCAATATTGACCAGCATGCCTGTGTCCCTGCTGGGCCTATATTAGGCTGAACTATGGCTTTATATTGATTTTGATTGATCTACACTGATTTATAGCAGCAGAGGTTCCTCAAGTTTACGGCTGTGCCTGCCAGCTTGCAGTGCTTTTGTGTTTTTGGACTTGAGTGCTCTGTAATAAATCCTGAGGTGGTGGGGAGAGGTCTGGAAGCAGCCAGCCAGTTGTGGTTTTCCTGCCTGGGGGTGGAAAAAGGGTTGTATTACAAGGAGCCCTCAGGTCTTTCCCTTCCGCAAGATATATCTGGCCTACAGTGTGCTTTAAGAGAAAATCCTCTGTGGCCTGTCGGAAACCCTTCTGCTGCTCCATGCTTTTGTGGAGGATGGTTCAGGAGCTGGTTTAATCTCTGGGGAATTTGCATGGTTTCATAAGCAGTCTATAGCATTACCATCCACTGCCTGGTAATATGCCTTCTCTAAGGCACAAGTGTTCAGAGAGGATAAATGTTAGTTATGGATCAGAAGACAGGTAACCGTCATGTCTGTAGCCTTTGTATAATGCCCCTGCGACTACCACTCCAGTGACCATACTGTGTTTGCAGAGCAGCACCACAGAGCTTCTGCTTCACTGTCTTATAGTAAAGGATTTTTAAGCCTTAAAGCCTGTTGTTTACAGACGCAGTTTTGACTATAACATTTATTCACGTTCAGAAACAAAACCCGCAAAATATAAAGACTAGGTAATTAAATGAAGAAGGCCCATTTTAAATGGCTTCTGCCAAGAACACAGAAGTAAACACAATCAGCCTTTCAGAAGAAACTTCATTAAGTCTACACAAGCAGCACTTAAAGCCGAATTCAGAAGTGAGCAAACGCTGAAAAACAGAAGAGTAACTTGTCTTTAAATAGGAACTGCAAGTCTGAACATAGCCTGTGATCTCCTAGATGTTCTTTTTAGGGTTTTTCAGGAAGCTCAGACTACATTTCTAGAGAGATTTCTCTTTGCGTGTATGTTTTGGCCAAGTATTTGCTCCATGACCGTGCCTTACATTTTTCCAAAGACTTCCTAAATTGCGACTGGCCGCATTAATTGCAGTGTAACAGGAATGTGGAATAGGCACAGCCAGAAGTAGATGTGGATCCCTAATGTGCTTCAGTGCAGTCTTTGCACAATAATCTTTCTGATAGACTAACCACTGAACAGACAAGTTTGAAGTGATTTTTAGCACATCTTATAGTTGCCACAGAGCTCACTATGTTTCTAATACCCATAATAGCAACAAATAGTGCTTTAGGACTTTGGGTGCTGTAAGTGTGGAAGTGTTTTTGTAAATGTGAAACATAAAACCTAAAATTCTACAGAAATATGCAATTGAAATGTCTGCCAGATCAAGGGCTTTCTGACTACCCCTCCCTTGTATGATGTATGCTATTTTACAGAGTGTAATATATCAGACATTTAAAGATGCCTCTCAATGTCAAGTGTTGCAACTGTCGATGCTGAATGCACTTTGCTGGTGACCCAAGCAGACCCTGTTTTGCCCTGTAGTAGCCCCAGAAATGGGTAATGAGAGGATTAGGTCTTCAGAATAACAGTATGAGATGCTGATGCAGATGCTTCTATCTTAAATGATAGTAGCTCTGAAGGGCCTATAGTTACTTGTATCTGGTTTTCTATTCTGTGAAATTAATTACCTGAGCATCATTATCTGAGATTGCAGAAAGCTAGAAGTGGCTCTGGGAAGACACTGCTCTTTACTCTGTCCCTCAAACTGGGGAGACTGATTCTTCAGATAAAAGGTGTGATGTGCAATTTTTCCCAGTATTAACTCGTATGATCAACTGGTAGGGAATGGGAGGCTCCACAGTCCTTGGGCAGTATGCTGTAGGCGATGGTACTTTAGTTACTGGAGTTTATCAGTTGAGTTGTGGTGCTGGCACTGGTAGGACTGGTGTACCCAGTTCTCTTGGTGTCTGTGCTGCGAGCTGGCTCATTCAAGGAGTACTTTCTTTTTAAGCATTCAAAACCATTTGGGCTTTTCGGAGAGCCAAAAAGCAGACACTGGCCAAGGATGTATACATGTTCTTTTTCTTGTTCAACTATGGCTTTGTGAAGAGAACCCTGTGTGGAAAATGCATACATTTGGTTTTGCTCTTTAATCTTACAGAGTATTCAAAGCATCGCTTTCTTCTTTGTACCTCTGATCTCTTATTTTCTGTGTGAAATTATTAGCACTACTTACGATGCTTCTATTCTTTATGCATGTCCTTTCTGATGTTTTTCTGTCTAAAAAGGTGGATCTTTTCTTCTCAAGTTTCTGTGCAACTACCATGAATATTAGTAGAAGTTGATAGAAGAAAAAGAGGCTTCACAGGAGTGGGGATGACACTGTCAGTGGGGAAAAGTGTCCATTAAGAATATGAACCATGGCCATGCTGTCACGCTAGTGGACACTATCAGTGTGTGAATGCTTTGTCCTACAACACTTAAGCAGATATTGCTGTCCTTTAAGATCCTATTATTTAAAATATAATTGGTGGTGAATATAAGAATTGAGTGTTCCTCTCAAAAAGCCATTGCTAAAATTAAAACGGGAAAGATCAGTAAAGGTTATTTCCTGAAAGGATAGTAAATGGTGTTAACCGTGATGAAATGTAACTTGCTGATGTCCTTTGTATATGTGCGAATTTCTCTCTCTTTGCTTAGATTGTTCTCATTAAATAAGCTGCTAATGTGAATTGGACAGGAAATAATCAGCACCTAGTAAGGAAAGCATCAAGACTTATTGAACTGAGAGGTAACTAATGGCCTATTTGCTACAGTCAGTATTTCACTCTTTCTGTCCGCAGTATAATAAATCTTGATATTGACCAAAGCTCTGGCATACTGCATGCGTGGTTAAAGTTCCACTGTAAAGAGTACTCATCTCCATTCAATGCAGGATGGCCAAAATTAGTAGGTTCTGGCTCCTTTCCTCAGTCTTCTAAACTGACTTTCTAAAGAGGAACTAAACTGAGAGACCTAGGAGAAATATGCCCATTTAATATCCGATCAGTAAACTAAGCTTTGAATATTTCATTTGTTCATCAGAAAAGAATGGTAGACTCCACTGAACCCTGCTGAAACCAGCTGTGATGCATGCATTTCCATGTGCAATCTTGTTAGAGTAGCAGTTGTTCCAGAAATCAGTGCCACCCACTTTCCTAAGAGAAACATGGAAAACTGTAGCTTGAGAATTTGCTGCTACTCTCTAAGCGTGAGCCCTGTTTTTTAATGTGCACAGCTATAGTACTATACTGCTGTGTGTTTTCTCAAATAAAGAGGAAATGCCATCTGTATACTTTGATTGTTTGCATCTGACGGTACTGGGTCATGAGTCTCCATGTCCATGAACAAGGCACTGTACAAATGTGCATCCTTGTATGCAGAGCCTGTATCAAAATATGCACTTACTAGGAGGATGTCAAGGGGAATGCTTTTTATCTGTCTTTAGCTCTTTTGCTTTGTGAAGTAACAAATACAAAATACTGTCTTCTGTTTTACTTATGAGAGCAAAGAAACAATTTTTCAAGTCCCTATCCCTGAGAACAGCATGGATCTTCCTAACTATAAGCTAGCATGAATAAGAAATTCATAATCACGTGTTTTTGTTGAGCATTTAACATTGGCAGTCCTTTAAGGAGAGCCAGCCTTGCCAAAAGCAGTCCCAGTAGTCTGTATCATTTTTACTAAGCCATATTGCTGGGGAACACAGCTCTGATTGAGAGTCTTGTCACTTACTTTGTTTATCTATTGGCAAGTTTCTAAATAATCTGCTAAGAAAACCTCAGATAGTAATTTAGTTCCTACTTAGACACAGACATGATTTCCTTATTGAATGCAATTAATACTATTTACTCTCTCTTCTTGCTTCCTTTTTTGTGTATGCCACGCTTATTCCAACAGTTTATTCCAACTACTGTCACAGTCAATGTAGTGTCTGGTCTGTAATGTGATGGTTGACTGAATTTGTAAATGGTGGACATGGTTTTGGTAAAATTGCCTTTTTGTTTTTCTTGTTTTCTTTTTGGCAGGGTTCTGCCAGGAAGTTGATTTGGTTTTTGTATCTCAAATACATTAGGGCAAATCTGATTTTTCAAATCCTCCGATTTTTTTCTTTACTGTTTTTGAGTAGATGGACCATTGGCAGATGAACAACTTTGAGAACCTCAAATGTAAGAGGTGCAAAGAATGAGACATTCCTTCAACTTCCATTCCTTCATGAAGGTTTTCCCTAGCACAGCACAAAAGTATGAAATAACTACATCAGATGCGAGATGAAATCTTCAGAGCTTCAGATTCAGTTGTTCCAGTACTACATCAAAATGTTTTTACTTTGTGCTGCTGCAATCATAGCTCTGGCGATCCATGCTGAAATAAGCAAGCACATAGAGCTGCTTTTGCTGGAGAGAGAGGGCCTATCACTTCTTTAAATGTACTGTGCGTTTTGTTGCATTTTGTTTCAATGTGAACACTGGGACATTTGTAGAAACCTTCTGGAATGATAACAGCCAGTGCACTGTTTCGTGAAACTGAAAGTGTGCTGAATTGCAGAAGAAGTTGTCAATTTAGCTGATTTTTAAGCATGGAAATAGGAAATGGTGTAAAATATTTCAAGCTCTTTAGACATAAAAAATATGTGAAATGCCTGTGTTTTAAACATACAAAAGAAAGATGGAGTATTTGGGTAGCAGCTGTGATACAAGCTCAGTAAATGGACTGGAGAATACACAGAAGGTTGGAGTCTGCTGTTGCCTTGAGGTTCCTGAATGATTGCAGTAATACATTGAACTTCCGATCTTGGTTTCCTATGTAACTGAATGCATATAAGAGAATAACAATGGGGAAAAAAGTATATGAACAGCATGGATACTGCTGGGAGAAACAAAGCAAGCAGGGAATCTCTGAATAGCCTTGTAGTGTGTGGATAGAAAAAGTAGTTTGGCACAAACATTATTGTAATAGTCCAAGCATGAAATAATCAAGGTATGAATCAGAATTCTAGTTGCTGGATACAAGTGGGACCTTTGTATGAAAAGCCTGAGCAAGGCCAATACTGCAGTTGATGCAGTAGATGTAGAATTATATCTGTTATTTTTTGCAATATCAGATGGCTGCTTTGTATCATTCCAGTCACTGTTCAGAAGGTGATCTTCTCAGTGTCTGTCCCAGGAATTATCCCATCTCCCCTGATTCCCGGAAAGTGTTTCCATCTTGCAGAATGTGGCATTGAAGACTTGCAGTTTTAAATCATTATTAGTCTTGAAAAAACAGTCAAATGAATAAGTCTGCCCTGCTGTGTTCCCTTGCCAAGGGAAGTGTGAGCAGAGGCGGTGCCATGGTGGGCTGCTGGGTGCTGGCAGGGCATTGCCACCAGCACCTTGTAGGTGGATGGAGGTGCCATGCGTTTCTTCTGTGTTGAACATAACATCCCTATTAGGAAAAAGCAGAGTTAAAAAGTGTCTCATCTTTGTGTGTTTTGAGGTGTTTTGGTACCATGGCATGAGTACTTGGCAGTTGAAGGTGTTCTGATTCTCATAATTTGTCTGAGGTAGGAGTATTTAAGTGGTGGGAACTGAAGGACAGGGCAGTTTAAGTAACTTTGATATACCCTAGGCAGCATACAGGAGAAGTCGAAATACAGCCCAGGTGCCAGTGCTGTGCACTGTTTCTTAAGCTGCACATCTAACCTCATCAAATGCTAACTGAAGAGATCTTGGTTGCCTTGGAGACTGCCTCTTCTTAGGGGACACCATCTTGGTAGCAGAGGTACAGCCGAAGCTCATGAGCTAACAGGAGACCTTCCTGGAGGTGATCCAGCTGTGGAGCTTAATTCTTCATCCAGCAGTAAACTGAATTGTGCTGCTTTGTCAAAGCTCTCGGTCTATTTGGTGCTCTCAGTTTTTTCCAGAGGGGCTGGGACAGTGTTGAGCTTGAGTCATAAGACATTATTTTCCTATTCAGTGCACTCAACGTTTGGCTCTAAATTGCAAAGTTTTTTATTAAAGAATTCATGTGCCCAAAGAGTTGGCTGGGCACACTTTTAACCATCAAATTAAATAAATATGAAATCCTGCAATGGAATGCAGAGCTGTGCATATAAATTACATCTTTAAACAGCACTTTAGTGATTTTCTGGAAATGTTTTAAACTCTCCTCTGAACTCTTAAGGATCCTCTCTGTAGCCTTCCTATCTGGGGGAGGCTATTGGCACTGGGATGATTTACTGGAGAGGTATGTTGCTCTGTGGTATGAAAATGATGTCAAGCTGTACTGAGAACCTGAGTCTTAAGCTTTAGTTTTTATAGAGCCGGGAAAGTAAGTGGGTTTAATTGAATTAAATCCACTGAATGGATATTTCCTAAGTATGTGTTCCCACCCACTCCTGTCTCTTGACACTGCCAAGTTGTGAGGCAAATGGGACTTCAGGCTGCTGATGATAATGGGATGATAAGGACAGTTAGTGAGATGACTGATTTTGTTCATGAAGGATTAGGAACCCTATGTTCCTGTTGAAAAGATACAAAGGCTCCAACTTGAGCTGTCACAGTAAAGACTGGTGGGCATCGCTGACTCAGAGTCCTTATGTTTGAACCCTCTGTAGGGTGGGGTACTTCTGAGATACACAACTCTTTTAAAAATACTTAGGTGGACTGACTTGTCCAGCAAGCAGTTCTTCCACCAAAGGAGTCTTCGCAGCCGTGAATGTTAGGCCTTCTGCCTTTCTCTATCTCAAAGAAAATCCTGCCTGTTATCTTCCAAACATTACTAGCAAGTTTAACCTAAGCCGGTCTGTTTTACCTGTGCCTGAAGTAAACCCTTCCTTTGCCTACTTTTCCCTTTGCATGCAATCTTATTTCAGGTGTGTTTGCCCCACTCTGCTGTGGGATTGCAGCCTTGCAGTCATGTACACTGATACACATGTGTTCTACGCTGTTGTGATTGCTGTTGTAAGGACCAGAATGGCACAGAGAGGCTAGCTGCTGTGTCTCAAGTGTGGCTGAGCACAGGGATGAACTGAAGCTTCTGAACCCGGTCTGTACTGCCTTTTTTCCCTTGCTATAAATGAGAGCATTCAGGCCAAAATCTAAGTTGTCCAGCTGCCAGAAAGCTCAAGGGGGAGCATGTTTCACATGGGCTTCTTGATTACTGACTCACTTCTGAGACTTTCCAAACTATTTTGGTGCATAAATTTCCTCAGAAATGAACAAAAGAATTGAATGCCTGGAAGTAATGAATATTGGAATATAGACTGCAGTTTCTGTTGCTTTTCCTATGTGGAACAGTGAAACAAATGTCTCCTGTCTCTTTCCCAACTCACCTGTAATACACTCACAGCTATAACTGTGATGAGGAAGGTCCCATAAATGTCAGTCATGTGCTTTTGCACCATGCTGGTTCAAGACCTCTCATGACTCCCTCGCTGTGTTTCACATCATCTGGACCTTTACCTTCAGCACTGAGGTCAGTCCCATGTGCTGAGCTCCTGTACAAATGAACTGGTAAATGGATACACAGAACTGAACTATTCTTTGTGTGAATATAATTGTCAAGTACAGAAATAAGACTTACCCGGAGGTAATGATGGCTGTGAAGTCATGGAGAGTTTAGATAAATCACTTCATGTTCAGTATTACATGCTGTCTTTGGCTCCCGAGGTGTGGTGGTGTGTCTCAGGCTGCTGCTGAAGCCTTCTGGCCCCTTGGGCTATAAAAAGCTGTTTTACATGCCAGATGCTCATCTACTCCTACCCAGAGGTGACGTGAACTTTTCAAATAGATTCCAACTTGGAAGCTTCAGTGGCACTTCAGATCAGGTTTGTAATTTATATTTCTGTTACTGGAGACTTGAAATTGAGACACTTATATGCATGATACAGTATAATCTCATGCTGATCTCTGATGAAGGGGATTTGCTCCATGAAGTTTGCAGACAGAGTTGGATGTGATCTTTGTAAAGAAGGGTTTGGTGTATGTACTTCAGTTCCTGTTCATATTGCACAAGAGCTCCCTAGATGTCAGCAGGGCTTAATTGCTCTCAGTGCAAACACAGGAGAGTTGCCTCTGTCTTTAAATTTGTACAAGCCATCTGAGAAATGGCTTAGTATTAAATGCATGAGTGGCTGAAGCAGGGTATAATGAGGTGAGGACTATGAGCTGGAGAAGGTATTAAGAGTCTTCCTTTCTCTGCTGTTAAAAATCGCAGAACTGTATGGCTCTATGCACAGCTAAGTGCTTTATACTCCTGCGAGAAGTCTCCAATGTCTAAGAAGCTTTGGGATTCAGAAGTGCTCCTCCAGTAGTGCTTCTTGCTTCGGTTCCCTCTGTTGATGCTTATACTTAACAAAACTGGTAGTGATGTATATCACCTACTTCCCTCAGATCTGGTCAGTTAGCCACCAGGTTCCAAAGTGGAGGGGGAGAGAAGGGGAAGTGGAAGTCCAGGCGCAATAGAAGGCTGAAATGCGTAAGCCTGTTTCCTTGGGAAAGTAGGCTAATCCATTATAGACCCCTGTTCAAAAGTGCAGGCTCTCATGAGTAATTTTTAGAATACCTGCCTGTGCAAGTCTTGCTTCTGCAAGGAAGTCCCTGTAATTTCAGCAGATTGGTTCTTAAGACTGGAGAATGTCTGAGTAGTTCAAGTGGTCAAAATACTAGTCACAGTTCTGTTCAGATGTTGAGGTTTCTCTTTCTGATGGTGATGTTTCATCAAGGCCCTCTATGGTCTTGGTGATATGTGACAGTGAAGGAGCCCTCACAGAAGCCCTTAGAAGAGCTCATGGTAGACAACTACCTACTTGGCGTTAACAGAAGACCTTAAATTAGGGAAGATGGTTGTGTTGTGGTGCCTGGACATGGGATTCATTGTATCTTATGATTTCTGTATGAACTGGAGTGCAGAGTACAGTAAATACGTTCAGCTTCCCCCCCCCCCCCCCAGTTCTATTGGAAACTGTAATAAAAAGTAACTGCTGGGAAAGTAGTTTTGCTGAGTTATGCTATTTTTGAAAATGCATAATACTCAATAGGCTTTTAAGTGATACTGGGCATATTTAACATTCTTTGATGTTAATTTCCTGGTATATGGACATCTTGACTTATTAAAATAAATACTTTCAAATTTAATGAAATGATGGAGGAAATGGCCTTTTTTCACATTTGTGTCTGCTTTGCTAGGTAATTTAATGCTTTAAAATGTAAGTTCATATTAAAGTTTAAAATTCAAGTATTGGGTTTTGAAATTCTATAATAAAAAGGTTTTGCTGTAGGAGAGACATATGAATTAGTGAGCATGATAACACAATTAACAAAGTCTAGCTGGTGATTTCTTCTGTACAAAATGCTGGCTGTAAATCCTCCCACTAGGACCTGCAGTGATGCTCCGGTAGTAGGATCTACTGGTTACTAGTAAATGTTCCTTTCCTGGGGCATTACTCTGTAGCCTGTCAGACTTGCCAACTCCCTGTATTCCAGAGTAGAGGTACATCTGTGGAAGAGATCTTTTGTGCACCTCTCTCCCCACACATTTTACTGTCTTTTGGAGTTTATACTGTAAGCTTCTTGGGTCATTTGTGTTGGCTGGCAACAAGATCTTTATATGTTCTTTTTATACTAGATTTGTATGTTTGCTTCCAAGGTCTTTGCATCTAGTGGGAAGGATTTCTTTATAGCCTTAGGCATCGCTGTGTTATTATTAAGTATGGGAAATGCAGTTGATCCTCTCTGCTGAGGGAGGGTAAGAATTCCCTGGAGGGAAGGTAATGCTCAATGTAATTGACCGGATATAAATATTTGAGTCCTAAATATTTAATAGAAATCTTTGTGTTTGAATGTAGGGATGTCCAGAGGATGGAAGTTTGCTCTGTCTTGCATTTCTTGAGGGACTGCGTACGTGCTGTGTTGAAGCCAAGGATGGCTTTATTTCATTTTGAGGCAGACGAGAAACTGAAGAACTTATTTTCAGGGAGAAAAATGGCAAGGGACCCAAATGAAAAACCTGCTCAGCTGAAGCAGAGGTGACAAAGTTCACTGTGATTATATTGATTTTAAATTACTGTGTAGAGCTGGGACTAGCCTAGGTCTAGTCGTGATCATGATGAGAAGAAGAAAGGAAGAAGGCAGGAATATTCCTCTCTTCTCTGCTTCCATATACTTTGTTACCAGTAAGATGACAGAGCAGTCTCATCCTCCTTATGTCCCTGACGTGCAAAGGCAAGGGCCTTCTGGCGTCCTCAGTGGAGCTGAAAGGGGATAAGAGGCACAGTGAGACTGAAATGTGTTTTTTTCCTTCTCAGCAGCCTACCCCAGTGGCTGCCTGAACTGGAGGAGCATGCAGTGCCCTGTTCAGTGTGTGACAGATGCCTACAGTCTGTGTGTGCCTCCAGCTTTGAGAGATGACATTAATAGGAAACAGAGCTTGTCTGAGTTTGATGTATTTTGGGTGAAAAGTACACCTGCCCATACCACAACTTACAGCTAACCTAGAATTAATAGCAATTAATAGTGCCAGTATTAATTTACTAGAAGTTTTACAGAAGTCATTACTGTTTAACTTCAGATTGCATTTGCTTCACTGTCAATGAGAAAATTAGTAAGGGTTCATGCTTTATTTTAGACCATTCTTATCTATTTCAGTATCTAGTGTGTCTTTTGGGAACAAAACCTAAGAGCAAATAAAGGTAATTATGAGAGAGTTTTGCTATGCTATTGTAATGAAACTCTTAGTTCCCGCGTGACTGAAAGAGCACAGAAAAAATATCTTGTACCTGCACTAAATCCAGCAAAGATGGGAGATGTGTCTCCTTGTTTGGTGTGATGGAGAGAATGCCTGAGGCACTTGGGTAGGGAACATGACTATTTCTGTTTCTTCCCCATGGTTTTTGAGCAGTCTGAATTAGTGTGCATGCCTGGGCCTGTGCTAATCAGAGATGCAGCCTCCAAGTGGGACTATTAGTACAGTCCTAGATGATTAATTTTGTACCAAACTGTATGGCCCCAATTAACCCAGAACACAATAATGCTTTTTAAAAGATCTTCAGTGCATCCATTACTTCTATTTCTAGTGTATTTCTTCACAAGGACAATATTTGTTTCTTACCATTAAACCTTCAGGTAGAGTCTGGGCCATGAAAATCAAACTGAGCTCACAGTGGCTTGTGAGTTTGTTATGTTTAATTTTGACTTCATTGAGGGAATGTCTGAGATATCATTACTGGTAACACTTTTGTAAGGCCATAGGCTACTGCCCCTACCACTGTAAGGGATAAACAAATGTTATCTGTCTTGAGGTATCCAGAAGACTGAGAAAGCTGAGACTAGAATCAAAACAGGGTTTGTAGATGTGCTTCATCTGCATGCTACTTCTGTAGGTGGTAGCACATCTGTGTGAGCCACCCAGGGCAGCAGGTGCTTTGTGCATTTTCTAATCAGTGAGGCTCTAACTAGCTGAAACAAGAGCTGTTATTCTCACCTCATTTATTGAGGCTGCAGAGCTGGCTGGAGGATGCTACCTGCCTCGTGCTGGATCTGTGGAAATGGGAAGAGTTGCGTTGTCCTTCATGCAGGGCAGGATTGCTTTTGCATTCACAACTCTCAGCCTTTTTTAATAAATGTTGCAATAGATTTGGGGTGACTTTGTTGGTTTTTTTTGTTTGGTTTGTTTTGGTTTTAATTTTAAGTTCTGAAATACTGTTTAGCTCTCTTGCAGAAGTGCAGGTCAGAAGAACCTGTCTGTATTTTGCAAATCACTGAACTTTAATACCTTTATCTAAAAGCTTTTCTTGAGCACTGCCAGGCTCTTAGAAACTCCCTGTTTGTTATATCATTCTTGAGGTTTTGTATAGTTCAGGTCTTTAAAAAATCAGAATAGAAATCCCAATCTTCCTATTGTCCTTGGGAAAGCTTGCAGCCTTATCAACATCCCCTTGCTTGTCTGGCGAAAGCAAATACACCCCTGTGTGCCAAAGGCCATATACAGGCATAGTCTTATATTATTTGTGTAGGACCATGTGTGACCCCTTGCAGTTGAGTGCTTGCAGGAATAAATAATATGATAATGTGCTGGTGGCTGAATGTACCTATGCTGGGAGTGATGCAGTAGTGATGGTGCGAAGCAGGAGCACCATTCATACCGTTGCTTTTGTAAGAGAACTCTTTCTCTATACAGCGAGCAGTCTAGGTGTCACCTACATAGCCCTTCTTGGAGGTTTCATATCTGGGAGAGAGACATGTCAGACTTCATACGGGCCTCCTCTTCCTTATTGATCTCTTCTGAGATGAGGATGCCTAGCAGAATCATCTGAGTTGACCGCCATTTCCCAACTCATGCTAATTCTGCTTTATGATGCTTTTCGGCCTAGGTCAGGCTTCAGCTAGAATTGATAGACTTGAGTCTCATTATCTGTTCTTGTCAATACTCAGTTTCCTTGACTTCACACATCTTTCTTCCTTGAATGTCCATACCAAGACAGATATCTCTAGCCAGTTACACTGCTCAGTCTCTCCTGCAAACACTTTTTTGAATAATTGTGTCCTCTCTGCTCAAGACTGGCTTTCACAAAGGATATATTGCTGACTTCTTAGACACCAGCTCCCATTATCTTGATGCAAAGATATTTTCGAACTGTTGTGGTTTAAGCCACTATATCTCACCCAGTTCATTCACTCACTGCTCCCTCTTTCTTCCCCCAGTCCCAGGGGGATGGGGAGGAGAATTGAAAGAATGCAGCTCCCACAGATTGAGATAAGAACAGTTCCCTAACTAAGGTATAACAAATCACTGCTGCTACCACCAATAATAATAATGATAAGGGAAATACAAGGAAAGAGAATACAACTGCTCACCACCTGATACCAAGCCCAACCCAGCAGCAAACCCCCCACCCCTTCCGGGCCTCTGCCCTCTGTTTTTTACATCCTGGACATGATGTGCTGTGGTATGGAATACCTCTTGGTCAGTTTGGGTCAGGTGTCCTGTCTCTGCTTCCTCCCGGCTTTCCTTCCTCCCTGGCAGAGCATGAAACTCTGAAAGTCTTTGGCCAGACCAAAACATTACCAAGCAGTAACTGAAACATTGGTGTTATCAGCACTGTTCCCAGGCTGAAAATCAAAAAACACAGTGCTGCCCCAGCTACTACGAAGGAGAAAAATGACTGCTGCTGCTGAACCCAGCACACTCCCTGAATGAGGGGGAAATTATTTGTAATCAATGAAACTAAATGCTGTTCCTGTGTGGTTTTAAAATACTGGAAACGATCTGTACTCTGCCAGCCAGTGCCTCTGAGAGGTTTTTCTCAAGCAAGCTACCTGCCTGGAGGCTGATAGGGAAAGCTTACTTCTTAAAATTGGTTCCAAAAAGTCATGTTTTGCTTCCTTGGAAGCCTGTATTTTTTGCAGCCACCTGTCCTGACTGCTTCCTGGTGTGATTTAAACCTGTGCAATCTGCCAGCGTATGCTGATACTGTTTTACAGCAGGCTGGGCTGTGGGACCATGTCGAGATGTGCTCTAGGAGTATTTCACTCCCTCCACTACATGGAGGTGGGCAAAACCACAAAAACCCAAGTTGAAACTCCATGTGGTTCATATGAAACTTTTAGGCTGTGGACTGAAGCGGCACACGTTGAACTGTCAGAAACTGGATCCATCCTCACTTACAAAAGGACAGATAAAGGAAGAAGCATCTCCCACAGGCAACTTCTACAAGTGGATTTTTATTACATACAAACCTCGAGGACAATCAGACGAGGATTTTGATTTATGAGATAGCAATTACCTTTAAAATACTGAAGGGGAGATTCAGGGGAAGGTTACTGATTAATTATTGTTGGTCGAATTGACACAGGTATAATGTGACACTGCCGCAGTGGATGGAAGCCACTGGGTAGAAATGCAGTGAAAGCATGTTTTAGTTTTCTGCTCACTTTATCTTGCTTCTTATTGTGTAGGCGACTCATGAACAAACCTGTACGGATGTGAAGTGAGATTTTGTGTATTTAATGCTCTGATAAAAAACTAAACATTAAAGTTTTCATATAAGAAATGCATTATAAATTAAGTTAAAGTGCCTCTTTTCATAGTTTCTTTCCCAATATTCAGTGATCCCTGTTGGTGGGGTTTTTGTGTGCTGGGTTTTTTGTTTGCTTGGTTGGGTTTGGTTTTTTTTGTGACATTTTTTCCTTTTTTTTTTTTTTTCCTGAATATGGATATTAAAGCAAAACCAACGGATGGGAAAGTGGAATATGTGTTCCACAGCACTAAAAATAGAAGTGGGGTTTTGTCTTCAGTGGCTTAAGAAGGGAGCTTTGAAGACTTTACATATGAATAAATTTTGCAGACTTAACTTTTTTTCAGTTGCTTAATCCAAAATAATGCCAGTATCTCCTACAGAAATGGGTAATACAAAGAAAGTGTAGGACTTCATTTTCAGGGAGATAAATTTGGTTGAATGAATGCTACTGGAAGGGAGAATTTAGGAGCAATCTTAATAGAAATCTCCAATTAGTTGTATGGCTGGTTATCTGTGACAAGACATATTTACTAGACACTGGAAGCTGCATGAGTACTTAAAAAGGACAAGGTAAAATGAGTTTAAAGTTTGTGTACTGTGTGTTGTGAAATGTGGGCAATCTTTGCAGGGCTTTATGGCTTAAATAAATTTTAGAGAAAATATTGGGAGAAAGGTATTAGTGGAGCTTAATATTATGACAATGGCAGTGTTTGAGTACCTTGTTAAAATCTCTGCCCTAGAGCCATTTTATTAGGCTTGGCTCTAATTTGATAAGTAAGGCTGGCAGAACTGGGCTTTTAGGGTTTTGTTAGTAAAGGCACCTCTGTGAAAAGGAGGAAGAAAATATATCCCTTTCAGTGAGTAAATGAAACCAAAATGAAACAAACTGAGAGCTACATGGTAAATGGTATGAGGAGTCACCCCTGAACTCCTTTAATAAAATTAAACCCCCAAATAATAATGAAATCCCACAGGAAGTATTTTATGAGAATTGCAAAATCTGTTCTTAGTCCTAGGGATGGCTTGAATCTTGAATTGGTTAGACATAGGCATAAGAATGAGGAAAAGTGGCATTAAATCATTGGTAGTTCCAGGGTAGATTTTAACTATAAAATGTCTGTATGTGGCTATATATGTAGAAGAAAAAAAACAAGGTAGGTCTTGAAGTGGAGTGCTTCATATGAAACATGGTTCTTTATTCATCACTGACAGGTAATTTATAAGACATTTGTCAGCCCTCAAGCAGTGACATTTCCTAGTTTTCATACAAGGTGAATTTGGGGTTTCATCACCTCTTTTGAAGCCAGTTAATATCAGATAAAGCATACACCTGTGTTTGCAGCATGTACCTCTGCTTTTGCATCTTGGATTTTTTTTTCAGTAGGAGTTGAAGACCTGTAGTGATTTCTGTTCTACAGCCCTGATGGTGATATTTTCACCAGATGATGATAGAGAGCATCCAGACTTTTTAAGTACATTACCATGGCTGGGAACTGAAGCAGCAGGGGAGACATTTAACACAGGTAAATGAAATGCTCTAAGGCTAGAGGTATGAGATAGAGCCACTGTCACAAAACTATGGGATGGAAGTAAACGAGAACCGCACCTTCCTTTACTGTATTTGCTTTATTTCAGGATGGAATTATGAATGTTCCTACTTCACATAGCAGTTGATCAATAAGTGTCCTGGGAGACAGTCCTGCAAAGGCCTCAAGTGCATGCTGTTTGTATCGTTGCATCTGCTGCAGAAACACCGAGTGGGGAGGGAAAGGGATGAAGGGATGACATTTGTGTTTGGTTTATTTTTCGTTGTCTGGAAGAGTCAGAGAAGAAGGTAAGAAGCTGTTGAGTTGAGCTTTCCTCAGGCATTTCATCAGATCAAGCAATGCTTGACAGTTGGAGTTTTATCAGTTCAAAGAAGAAAATATTTAGCATGCTTCAGAGATTAGGCGCCCATGCTGATGCTGTTACCTGTGTTGAGGACACTTTTTTTTTTCAGCCAAATATGTGTCTTGGGATGTGTTTCTGACTAAAGAACAAACACTGAACTTGAAAAATTTCTATGGACTTGGGATCAAATCCTATAAAATAGATGATCTTAAGGTCCTTTCCAACCCGAACTGTTCTATGATTATAGGGAATAAATTATAAGATCAAATTTTGCAGTCACTTAAGCAATCACGAAATCTAATTCATATCAGTAATTCTGTAGAGCTATTCATGTGATTTTGTACTGCATCTATGCTTTTAATAATGTCAGGTCACTGTCATCCAACTGTGCATGAAATAAATAAGAATATTGTTGTAATCATCTTCATGACTATTTACAAATTATTGATTCAATCCAAGTACCATCACTAGCAATACTGTAGGTGTTTTTACAGTGGACCTTTTCCATCTTAAAATTCAATTAAACACAGCATGGTGTAATTATTTTTTTTCTTAATTGTATTCCTTCCAGGGAGAGAAATAATTGGTTGCTCTTATAAGATGGAGTTGCTTTAAAGAAAAGAGCAAAATCAGATTACAGTGTTTTCCAACTGCCTAGGATCCTCTGAGAGCAATGGAGTAATGGAGTATTATAGAATCTTAAAATGGCTTGGGTTGTAAAGGGCCTAAAGATCATCCAGCTCCAGCCCCCTGCCATGGGCAGGGATGCCTTACACTAGATCATGTTGCCCAAGGCTCTTTTCAGCCTGGCTTTGAACACTGCCAGGGATAGAGCATTTACCATTTCTTTGAGCAACCTGTTCTAGAGTTCACTCCAAGTACAGTTGAAATTTGATCAGCCAACTCCATGGCAAAATAACACAACTGTTTAACAGCACTTAAGAAACAAGATAAGCAGCACAAAGCAGGTCAGTACATAAAGAATATTAAACTTCATTAGAAGTCTTAGGTGGACAGAATGTCATTATTAAAACAGAAGTTGTCAAGCTCCTGGGATTATATCTCTGTACTTTAAAAATTATCATAATATCAATGACCACAAGTAGTCACAACATCAGTTCTATATGGAGAGCCTTTAAAGGTCTCCTACTGACCTTAAAACCCCAATTTTATATAAGCCCAGTATTGGAAAGGTAGGAACAGAAGGATCCTTAGTGGAGCAGTGATTAGGTTTCTTAGTTCAAGGTTATGTCTCCAGCCGTGGTCAGTGGTTTGTGCTTGTGAATTTTTGATTAAATTGAAAGTCATGCTAGCTGGAATTGGAATCACCTCTGTACACTGCTGCTCTTTGCAGTGTTAGGGCTGCCGGTGGAGCTGGAGTTTGTAGCGAGAAAAAGCTGTTGCCATGAGGATTCTGAAAGCTGTCATTGTTTCATCCTTTTTGAGCAACTGGGGAGAAAGGTGACTCACCGGAGCAGATTTTTCTTGGGGTGTAACTCTCAGCCATGCCGAGGTGCCCACCCAGTGCAGAGGCTGGGATAGCTGAAGAGGTCAGGAAGAAGGGGCAGGTTTGCTTGTCCTCTGCCCAGACACTAGCAGATGTTGCTAGTAACCGGGCTGGTTTGGAAACTCATGACTTATGAGGGTTATTAGGGCATCTTATTCTTTTCCCAGGTTTTGTGCTTCTCCAGCAACTTTTCAAAGGAGTTATCTCTTCTTGTAGAAAATGGTTGTGAAAATGAAAATCTCTTTTGTAAAGGTCAGCCAGAGTGGGATGCTCAATTGATATTTATGCCTTTCAGAAGTTCCTCTGAGTTGTTGTTTTAGATGATGAAGAAACTTACTTACAAGGCACTAAGTAATTTTGCTTCACTGTTTTGTTTGTCTGAAGTTGTATCAGCTGTTTGATACCTCTCTGGGCAATACTGTTCCAGCCAGCTGATGTCATGGTTCAAACCCAGATTTTCCTGGCAAAGTTCTCCTTCAGTCTGATACTTCACAAGCTTTTCCCAAGCCAGAGTTGAATGAATACTCTTGGAAAGTCTGCTAAGATTCTTTAGCCTGCTATTTTCTGTGCTGCCTAAGAATTTAATCCAATAACCATTGCTGGTGGCTGTGTCAGCCTTTTGGATCACACCCAAAGCATGGGAAAATAAAAAAAAAGGTTAGATGTTTATTAAAAGCATCCTTCCTTCGCAGCAGAATTTTGCAAGTAAGTTTGGGTCTATGCCCCTAATTTCTTGTGTGCCCCTGTGCTCAGAAGAAGTAGAAAGAGAATGCTACTTTCTTCCCTGCCTATCACCTCTAGTCTCCTA
This sequence comes from Forpus xanthops, assembly GCA_032466535.1. Lineage (NCBI taxonomy): Eukaryota > Metazoa > Chordata > Aves > Psittaciformes > Psittacidae > Forpus > Forpus xanthops. The sequence continues at coordinate 11,008 of JASSUY010001097.1, read as the reverse complement.
AGAAAGTAATGGTTTGACTTCATATTGTTTCTTCTTCTGTACTCTCTCTTTTCACTTCCTTCGTTTCCTGGTTTGCACACTGGCACTGAATGCATGATGCAGTGATGCATGGAAGTGATTGCCCAGCTATTTTTATTTAAACCTTGAAAAATTCTTGCAGATCTTTATGAATCTCTGTCATCAGACTGTAAATAGGTATCATCACAAGGTGGTTTGCTACATGTCTGATACCTGGCTGTTGTCCCATTTTCTGTGACTTTGTGGCTGGATGGAAGTTTTAGGCTTGCTGTCAGCACATCCTACATCTGAATACAGAAACCACTGAATCTGTGTTTCCTCATTCTGCTATCTCTTACTCGAGCTGCAGAGTAATTGTGGGCAATGAAATAAAGCAGGTGGGGAGCCTTATCTTACACTGATCCATGAGAAAAGGTAGAGCTCTGCTTGTGAAAATATCTACTGTGGTATATCCACCTTCAGACCACATGCATGAGGGTGGAGAAATTAGTGCCCAATCTGTTGATTTTATTCATGTATTTCTTACTTGCCCATTTACTTTCTCTCAAGCAAAGGATGACTTCTTTGAGGGCTGTTTTGCCTCAGTTATCAAAGCACAAAATGAAGCAGCTGTTTATACCAATTTCTGCCATACTATAAGGATCATTTAGTACGCAGGAGATCAAAAACTTCACTTAGTCTAATGATGCCATTTTAACAGACAGTGGGTTTGGTTTTTTGGCATAAATTAAAGCCCCTTAGAAAAAGGTTATAAAAATTGGAAGAAGCTGTGTTGTCTGAGGGAAATGGTGAAAAAAGAGAGGAGTGGATTGAGGAAGACAGTTTTGTAGTTTTAAGGGCTGATAAATCTTCAGCTGAGCAAGAAATTTATGTTGTCATACACTGAATTTCAAGGATTGCTGTTGTTTTCTGAGTTGAGATGAAGTTCCTGTGCTTATGGAAAGGCATTAAGTAGAAGAGGCTTTTTAACCTGGATTTTTCTAACTCTGGGGCATTGACTTTGGAGAGAAGACATTGCAGAGGAGACAGTGTCTCAATTAAAAGAACTTTTCAGTAAGCAGTTAGGAAGAATTTGTATTTCTAATACAGACATGCAAAATATATGCTAAGCAGGTTGATTAAAATGGCCACCCACCACAGCCTGACAACTGGAGCTCTGTTGTGCCTAGAACCTGAATTCTTAAAGGGAAAGAAATCTCTCTCTTGAGTTCATGTTCTCTTATTTCCATAATTAAAATAGGCTGACATTTCCATTGGTTTTGGTTCTCTTTTTTAACTGGTCTCTCTAGAATCTCATAAGGTTTCCTACTGCTGTTGTATGTGGTACCTTCCTTACAATGCAATCCTGAAAATCCCTTTTCTGTCGCTGTAATTCAGAACAAAGTTAAGTCTGATTGATGGATTTGGTTTTAACCGTAACATCCCAGAATTCTACTGCCTATGATAGCTTTCTTGCACCAATTAGCTCTCTGTTAACCAGGGGTGCTATTGCTTTCAGTATGTCTTCAGAACTTGTAAAAAGATAATTGTTAACCTTGATGCCAATAGGACTTTAGTGAAGACTTGTTTAGAGCTCAAAGATTTCAGCAGTAATCGATTTGATAAAATAATGGCTTTTGTTCCCATGTGGATATATTTCTATCTCAGGCAGTGTTTGTTGAATGGAGGGAAATGGTCATCGGAGCCAGAGCCCTTAGCAGAGGGCTGCTGAAAGCAGTTGTGACATGTTCCCTTGTAACTTGCATCTTTGAGACCTTTTGATTATGGAACTGAAAGAGAAGCAAATATTTTGTTATTCTGTCAGTGCTGTTCCCATGGTTGTCAATGTTCTGTGCTGTGCCGTCCTATCCAAGCCATTGCATTTTGTGTATTATTTTCTTTTTTGACTAGGCTTTCCCTGTTTAAACTCCTAATGGATATAGGTGCTGGCTGCTTTAAGCACATTTAAAAACCTGGTGAAAAAAATAATATCTCTAATTGGCATCTAAATGTTCATGCAGGTCTCCTGCATAGCCTTTAGGGATGTCTCCATACTGTTGTGACAGCCTGCTGCTATTAAACAATTAGCTTCTGTGACCTGCACAGGTATGAAAAAGGCTTGAAAAACCGAGGGATGTGTAACTATATTTGAGTGGTATATTGGCAGAACCTCCTGTATTAAGTGGTGATGCTACTGCTTCTTTCCTTTTTAACTCTTACACTGCTGATGACTGAGTTGAATGCTTGTCTGCTGCTTGTTTGCAAGCAGTTGGTGTTGTTTGAGGGAGCTCTTACATTGGTTTGACTTTTTCTTTTCAAGTTCATGCATTGTAGTTCAGAAGGATAAAATAGACACTTCCAGCTAACTGCTAGCATGGCATATCAGTTGCTATAAGAAATAATTTCTGTGCCTTTTAATTTGTCCTAGGGGAAAAATGAGTACACTGGGATGCTACCAGGTTTAGAACTTGCTAAGAGATTTGAGGGCAGCAAACTGAAGAGGATGGCTTTTCTCAGCTCCTGATTCTCCTTTTGTTTGCCAGTAATGTGTTGGGCAAAAGTTCAATTTAACATTTCTCTTTGCATATCTGCACAGTAGAGATTTTCCAGTGAGGAGTAGTGAATGGTAATGGTGCCCAGATTTGTCTTTGCTGTCAGTTCAGCTTTCTTATCTGGTCATATGTGGGGTAGGAAGAATAGGAACTGATCACTCACCTGCCACTTCTGTCTGCTTGACTACCCAGGATCAAACTGTGACCTTAGGCTATGAAGTCCTTCCACATTTTTAAGAGCACAAATGTTTTTACAAGCTCTACTAATACATCATAGTTTGTTTTGACTTGAACATAATGACGAAAACTTACAATCAAGGTATCGACTCCTGTGATGTGACAGACAAGAGTTTAGTGTTTAGAAAATTAATGAATTTAAAACTGGATAGTTGAAGGTCAGAACCCTATAGTGGTAACTCAGCTAATGTAATATTCATACCTTGGTCTAAAATAGTGCTGTTTATCAATATGTTGTCCCTGTCTGCCCTGATTATATAGGGTAGAAATATATTTGTGCACTGCCAAATATCTAGGGGAGAAAGAGACGGTATTATGCAGTCAGTGTATAGGAAAATTCAGGTGTGAGGCCCCTGAGAGGATTAATAGGCCATGAGCTGTTATTCGCTTCTGACTAAAGCAGACTATATTGTTTAGCCATTAACCCCCGTCAATACTTGCCACAGTAGAATTGCCTGGACCATCCTTCAGCTGCTTCTGTGCACCAGATTAATGCCTCATTTTAATCAAAAGACTGAACTAGGAGTGGGGGAATTTTTCAGGTTACAGTGTTCAAAATCTTAATTATCCTTTGTCATCCCGAAAGAAAAGATGTGCTAAATTTTGTGAATTTTTATCAATCAGTTAAATGAAGGTAATCTGCTCCCTTGGTTTTCAGAAAGCAGTGTGCCTTGCCCTAAAGAGGCATGAGACGAAACTGTGTAGTGGGGTCAGTCTGCATCCTAGGGTTGCCATGTGAAAAATGAGGAGAGTGTGTAACTATATTTGCAAACATTTCCTTGGGGAAAAGCATACCAAAATTAGCACTTATACCAAAATTAGCATTTATATACAAGCTCTAGTGAATTGTTAGGAAGGGGACTTAGAACTGGAACTAACAATAAACACTCAACCTGTAGCTGGCTAGAGGAGCCTTCTGTATGTGTTTATACTGTCATGCTCCAAAAAGAGCACATGGTCCTTTACTCTGTATCACAAGCAAAGGCCTGAACTGTAGAGTTGAAATGTCTTGAGAGAGGAGTTGTAATGGTTTGCTGAGTTGGATGTGGTGATACTAGGATTTGGTGTCTCTCTCTTGGTATCCCTGCAAGTGTTCAGGGCAAAATTGAACTGATGTTGAGAAATTTTTTTATTGGTGTTTTGTTCTGAATTTTTGTTGGTGTTTAAGTCTTGAGGAATTTGGCAGTGAACTTGGGAGATCTTGAGGCTCTTTTCAAATCCCATGTCTCTGTGTACCATTCCCATGGATATAGTGCAAACCATGTTAATGTGGTCATTGCCAGGCTAAAAACATGCACTTCTCTGCTATCTTGACAACAAAGGGTAGTCTGTAAGAGCTAATCCATTGCCTGAATAGGAGATGATATATTTTTTATGGCTTTCCAAAGAGCGCCTTTTATAGGAACATATGACAGAGAATCTTCTACAAAGAAGGCAAAGAACTTATATGCAAAATGAGAGCTGAAAAAAAGATCTTCAAACCAATTTATAAATACAAGTGGTTTTCCTCCATCACTGTTACCAGATTTCTGAAGAGTCAAGAAAATGAATCAAAAGTAAGCTTCCTTAAGAGGATAGCTAAATAGATACCGATTTTTTAAAATGCGTTCTATATTTTGAAATTTTGTAGTTTAGAAGCCCTTTTAACTCATGAAATGGGGGAAAACTCATTGTAATATTTGACAGGCGATTGGGATAATAATCAAATGCCTGTCACTTGTAATTGTGCAGCAGTAAATGGGAGAGGGGGAGAGATCTTATGCGTTCATGCCATTACTGAGGCTAGTATGGGATTGCATTATTTGTGTGAATGTGCTGAAAAAATTGTGTGAATGTCCTATATTTTGTGCGCAAATCGAGGGATATGGTGTTTTCAAAAAGGATGCAGTCATCTACTTTAAAAATAACATTTGAAATTATAATACTCTGGGGGTTTGTCTTTTGATATAAAGAGATCTCTCTCTCTTAAAGGGTATTTGCTTGTGCTGCACACAGGATTCAAATGAAAACAAGAATGAGAGGTATGTTAAAAAGTCCTTTTTGGGTTCTGGTGACCAGTAGAGAGGGAAGAAATGAGAAGTGTTGCCCCACACTCTCTGGTTTACCAGTTTAGCTTGTCCATGACGTACATGATTTTGCTCCAAGCCATGGGAAAAGCTGTGTATGTGGTTTTGAGCAGCTTGATGTTTGATGGAGGCTCAGATGTAAGGGAATGTCATCTTTCTGTTTGTTCATTTGGTCTAGAATGGTTAACTGATGTCCGTTCTGGGCTTAGACAAGTTGTCTAAATAACTGGACATCTAATGTTCATTCTACCCATGGTGCAGAGGAAAGATGAGTTTCAATAGGTGGCAAATGTATGCCCTTTGGCAACAGGAGATGGTAAGTTCAGCCCAGCAGGGAAAAGGGCAGTAAAAATTAGAAACCCTTAGAATAGAGAGATTCCTTCTCCCACTTACTGTGAAGAACCACTTGCAGGTTGGGTGGAGGTCAGTAGTGTCTTTTGTGACCTCTCCATTCTCACCTCATCTCTAAACAAAAAGAAAGCTGATGTGCAGACAGGATCATGTCCAACCAATCGTGGCAGTCTTCACATCCCAGGCTCTGTTCTCATCTCATAGTGGAGGGTGAGTGTATCAGCCCTGTAACCCTGCTCTCTGTGCCTGGTGCGGTTCCTGCAGGCTGACATTCTGTATGAGACATGAAGAGCACTCAGTATGTCTGAAGGTTTTTGTCTCTCTCATCAACACAGGAAAAGAAAACTGTCTCAACTATCTTTTGAATTTCTTGTTGGCAGTTTCAGTAGGGAGAGTATAATGAAGCTGTAGGTTATACTTCAAGTTCCTAATGGATTCCTTAAAAAGGTGGTTTTGTGGGTTTTTTTGGTTGTTTTGTTTTTCCCCTTTTTTGAAACATGGGCTGAAAAGTCACACTGTAAATGTATGAGAGCCAGGAGAGGTAACAGATAATCTTCTTTCACATAAAGCTTTAATGTTTTCCTTTAAGTAAATAATACCTTGCAGAGGCATATTTAAGTGTGCCAATTTCTCTCTGGTAGGAAGACTGTGAAGTTGTTAATTACAGTGAGCAAACTAGTTATTAATGGTATTTTTGCATTCTTGTCATCTGTTGGGGGCTAAAGAAGGATGGGTGGCAGGGATGCTTCATTTGTGGTATAAGTTCATTTCTACCAGCAGAAAAAGGGTAGCAAGAACGGGAAGGATTTGGAATTGGAAGCGGCATTTGTGCATGGAGAGCTGGTTGCTGGAAGTTCTGAAGAGTTGCCTTTACTGCCTGTCACTTAAGTGATCCGTGAACTAAAGTGTCCCCAAGTAGGATATGACACAACAACCTGTGACTTGCTCATTAAAGGCTCATATTAAGGCCTGTCTGGGAACTCTCTAATGGCAGATCGCTGAGACCATGGACTGGAACAGAGCCTTTAGAGCTATGATCCTTAATAGTAATGCCTCAGTATCTGGCTCATGGGCAGAATATAGAGCACTGCTGCCCTGTGGGACTGTTAAAGAGTGTTCTCAGAGACCCCTTAAGATGAAAATGATTGATACAATGGGCTTAAAGTGGTTTTCTGTTCTTTGCGCCAGTAATGGCAGCAGAGTCAGGAGTTGATAGATGTTACTGTAGCATAGTAATGCTGTATACATAATCAAAATTTCCAGTCAGTAAAGCATGGCCAGCCTAGGAGGTCTCTGAAAGATGTGTCTGTATGTTTATTTTATATTGCTGCTTCATAAAACCTTGTTGTGCCTGTACCTTCAGTGCTCTGTGCAGTTCTGGTATCTACATCTCAAGAAACATAGAGCACAAAGAAAGAAACCTGACCTGTGAACAAGAGCTAATGGGAATTGTCAGAGATGCATCTCTTACCGTTCGTGATCCAGCACTCTTCCATGGACTTCCTAAACAGCTTTTTCAGTTAACACTGTTGGAGAGACAATAGTAGGCTAGCTGGGCATGACTGACCCACCAGGACTGTCCATGCAGCCTGTTAAAGAGTGCTGTGCTGGAACTCAGTGGCAGTAAAATTTGACCAAAGCCAAATGAGAAAAAAGACAGCAGGGAATATCTTATGTTTGAATGTTAAGCTGCTTTGATAATCTATTTCATCTAAGTATTTTTGAAGATATACTTGTATGGTCAGCAAATGTGCCTGGGAACATCATTTCATGCTGACGTAGCATAGAATAAAAGCTGAGTTTTACTGATAGGCCTTTTTCTGTAAAGAGGTGCAACAGAACTTGGATATAATCAGTTATTCAGCTTAGAACAAAGGTATGTGGCACTGTCTTAACAGAAAATGCATTTGTGTGCAGTTGTGTTTTAAGGAGTTCTATTGTATTATGGAGAGAGATTAAATATAAATAGAGTATAGATAGTATTTTAGGGGTTTATTTGGGATTTTGTTTTTTTTGGTAGGGGTTTTTGGATTTTTTTCAGTATAATAGCACAGGTTGTAGCATTTATGTGTTAGGAAAGGACAGTCATTTTACACACAAGAGTAAAGGTGCATTCCTAGCATGTCTATGCTTTTGGTGTATGTCAACTGGGCTTTATAAGGAAAAATGCTCCAAATTGCTGCTTATGCAACAGCTCCTCAGGCCACAGTTAAGGTGCTAGTAGTGAAGTAACAGCTAAGCTAAAAGCTCTTGTTACAAAGTGTGTACCTGAGAGTCTTGAACCTGGCTTGGAAAATCCTGAGCACTGGCATAGACTCAGTGAACCTCTGGCACAGTGGTAAATGCAGGCAGTGATGCTTCCTTAGTATAAAGCCCTAAAAGGATACAGGAGTGTCTGTAAACTGAGGGGGCTGATGGAAGTCCAACAGATGGAAAATAGTTTGGGGATTTAAAATATGTAACAAAAGGGATTTTGAAGTCTGTGGTCCTTAGTCTTGATTTCCTGCTTTGAATGAGAAAGATAACGAAAATGTATGTTGTACTTCAGTATTAGATGAAATTGTGTTGGTTCAGGATCAGTGTTGGCCATTTGCTTCTGTTCACACTCCCCACACCCCCAGTCCCTCAGAGTTTTCTGATGTTTTCTCAGCATATTGTATTTCTTTTCCCATTTTGAGTTTTTCCTGGTTTGTGTATGTCTGTCTGGGTTAGTCATGTGCACTTTTTATTCCTGTGCTGCTGTTGTTGCATGATCATTGATTTTGATCCCTCTTATTTCCTTAAAGATAGTTATTGCTTCAACAGTTACTGTTTGGCTTCAGTTAGTTAGAGGTTGTTTAGCTGTAGCCTTTCCTCAGAGACTGTGGGTCAAACCTTTTGCTGGGTAAAATCAATGTAATCAATAGAGCTCTGCTGATACACATCAGCACAGATGAGCCCTTCTGTAACATCAGCTCAGCAGAATCCTATTCGAATCCTTGCTTTATTTCCCAGTTCAGCTTTTGGAAACCATTCATGGTCACAAAACACTTCTTTCTATAAACTGTGGTTTTCAAAGTATAGAGCATACAGAGCTCATTTAAGAATGATAGCTTCCCATTAAGCATGTCAGAAATGTACCCTTTTCTTCTTCACATTTAGATTGAAGCTTGGAATATTTTAGAGGAAGAATTGTGATCTTTTCCACACTGACTGAATGTATTAGTTCACAAGTCCCATATTCCAGGTGTTAGCCATTTGCCTTTTCATGACACTTTACAGCAATGGTAGCTGTTTATGTAGAGTGTAATTGGGAAAATATCTGGTGCCTTTTTGCCTTTGCCTTAGCAGTAAATCCCATGTACATGTTTGGGAACAAGGAAAGCCAGCAGTACTTGGCCAGCCAATTTCTCAGAACATCAACTAGGAAATGTTCCTTCTGCAATTGGTGTTCACTGACCACATTTTAAAACCGCTGGTTTAAATACCTGACCCAGCTACCACTAAAGAGGCAGGAAGAAAACTACTAGTGGAGCCCAGCAGTGGTGGCTTTTAGTCTCCTTTCTGTATGCTGCCTCTGTGTGTCAAGAGACAGTAATACATCTTCCTAGAATAGATGGCTGCAGGATGTGCTAGTGAATTGGTTGACTGATGGCAGGAGCAAAATCATCAGGAGATTTGAGGTACAAGCAGTATCTTGCACCCCATTCTGAAGCATCTGCACGGACAGTTAAGAATCTGGCAGTTTTCAGTGAATTTGAGAGATGTACCTTCTTTTTTTTACATGTCCATTGTCTGTAAAGGAAGCTGCTAGGGTAGAAAGGGAGGATCTTTAAAAATATGACAGTAATTATGATTTGTTCTTGATGAAAAGCCTCTTCACTAATGGGTGGATACCCTGCATGGTTCCTATGCATAGCACACCCACTACCTGTCTGTGTTTCAAATAGGAAAGGCTTAAAACAAAGGAGGGAAAAGCAGTGATTACCAGGAAATTGCAACACAAAATGAAGTAACAACAGAAAGAGCTAGGTTACAAACGGGCGTCTCTTTCTGACCTGACCTGCAATGACTTTAGGGGTGTAGAATAGAATTTAGTTCTTCATCTACAGGTGCTGCTGGGGACAGGCTGGAGTCTAGGAGCTTTGTACTAGTGGAGGTAATCTTACAGGTGATGCTGACTTGGCACAAAAAGAGAAAAAAAACCTCTTTTTTTGAGAGATGGAAAGAGACAACATAATACTACATATTTGTTTTGTCTCTGTAAATTTTTTTGCTTCCCCTCTTGCAGTATCCTCCAAAATCCCTTCAGAAAGCAGGAACACTATTTTCCCCAAAACACCTCTCAATACACTTTACTTATGCAGATGGAAATCTGGGATGAAAGGATGCACCTCCTTTCCATGACCTCCCCTTCTGTCTCCAGCTGGCTTTTTTGTCAAGTTTCCAGTGTTTTTTACAAATCCTGCATTTCCTCTTGGTTTTTCATGACTTGTACTCAAGGCTATGTTGCCACCAGTGAAGGAGCTCTGTTACACCATTTACTTGATAGCATAAAAAATGCGGATATGTTCATGAATTAGGATCTGTGAAAAGCAGTCCTCTCTAATGAACAGTTGTGCAGAACTTAATGCAACACTCTTGAATGTTCATAAAAGTGTTGTATTCATTGCAGGCTGCTGGTAGCCCTTGCCCAGCTGGTCCCTGAAATCTAAATCCTTTGTGTGTTTCAGCAACTAATGTGTAAATGAGAATTAGAATTTTAAATACCTTTCTAGATTTAAGCCTGAGGTTTATCGAGTTTTGGAAAATACTGTTTCTCCTTGCTTTATCTCTTAGCTTTGTGTTTAAGTGGTGCCACACATTAAAGTGATGTGTTGCTGTGGAGTTTGATGGGATCAGTGCAGCTAGGCTCAGCATGGAATCTTGATGATTTGGGCTGGATCAGTGGATACTGGGAGGTATGCATTAGAGAGCAGAACTGAGGTATTTTTCCCCCTTTAAGTAGGATAATTTTTAATTTTGGTTCCCTGTTTTTAGCTTCTTTATCCATGTGTTTCTGTATCATGTATAAAGTAGTACAAACACTGTCTTTGCTTTACATTGAAGATCAAAATAAAAGTGTCTCAGATTTCTCCAGGAATTAAAATAATAATTTAACACAATATCTGAAAATAAAAGAATTTGTCAGTCTGTCAAGGGGAAAACTCCCAAAGTAATACGCAAGAACAAATGAAGGAATATATCACTGTGAAAATTGAGTGTAAACGTAATTCATGAGCAAATTCTTCTAAATTTCATCAGGATCCTGAGAGCAGGGAGAATTCAACTCTTGTACCTTTTGTATTTTTGAATAAGTGGTTCATGTATTATATGACACTCTGTGGTCCCCCTGCCTCTGATCTACCCATCTCGGTAAAGGGATGGATAAAAGTTGCTTTCTGCCTTCAGTTGCCAAGTTTGAAAGTTCTCAGATAAACTATTCTTTTTATTTAGCTGGTCTAAAGCTTGATGTCATAGAATCATAGAATAGTTAGAGTTGGAAAGGACCTTAAGATCATCTAGTTCCAACCCACCTGCTGTGGGCAGGGACACCTCCCACTAAACCATGCCACCCGAGGCGCTGTCCAACCTGGCCTTGAACACCACAGCTTCCCTGGGCAACCCATTCCAGTGCCTCACCACCCTATCAGTAAAGAACTTCCTCCTTATATACAATCTAAACTTCCTCTGTTTTAGTTTGAACCCATTATCCCTTGTCCTCTCACTACAGTCCCTCATGAAGAGTTCCTCCCCAGCATCCCTATAGGCCCCCTTCAGATACTG
>JASSUY010001096.1:27235-47635 GCA_032466535.1 Forpus xanthops | reverse complement strand
CCTTGGCCAGCCTAAACACTCCAAGCCATAACTATAAACACTGGTGTTATCAGCACTGTTCCCAAGCCGAAAATCCATAACACAGTGCTACACCAGCTACTGCTTAAAGAAAAATGACTGCTGCTGCTGAACCCATGACACAATGCAATATCTGGATTACAAGACTGCAGAGCAAATGTTTCTGTTCTAAAAAACAATTCTTTTACTCAAGTTACAATGGCATGTTTGCATTATGTGTTTTTAAATCAATAGCTTGCTCTAATTCCCAGCAGGTGACCTCTTCAGAGCTCCTATATAAACCTGTATCACTTGAAGATCTGGTCTTTACCAGATTATAAGAAATTTATCTGCCCATCCTCAGAGCTGAACTCTCTTTATAGTAATCATTTACATCTGTGCAAAGCATCTGTGCAGTTCTCTGTGTCATCAGCTCTCAATATCCTGAATCCAAGAGGGTAGAAAAATTTTAAGGAGTACTTCTAGTTTTTGTCTTTAAGGTCTATTTGAATTTCCCCTTTGAAATACAAGGACTGGAAGTCTTTGTGCCAGGAGGTGGAGCTCTAAATGGAAAATTCATGTTGGAAGAGTCATGAAAAAAGCTCTATGGTCTGGCCATGCTGAACACTGTCACGTTAAACGTGCACAACTACAGCTTCTTTGTAAATGAAAGCAAACCAGTCTGGACTGCAGAGTGCAATTTTATTCTAAAACATCTGATGAACTTTAAAGGAAAAATAATGATGTGAGCACTTTCAGGAATGCAGGCATTCCGTTCATCTCACTAAAATCTGTGGTGCTGTAGGATTTGTTTGCCATGCATTTGGATCACTGGTGGGTAGCTGAGAAACTGCCACACATGCTGGAAATTTTAGGACCTGTTTTTTATTTGGAAGACAACATTTGGAGATCACAGCAAGTTCTTGATGTTCAACAGTCTGAATCAATGGCTGTCAGGAGAGAAGCAAAGTGAACCGATCTGTGTGACTGTCCACATAGCATAGTTAAGTAAGAAAGAGACAAACGAGCACAGCAAACATTTTAGTACACAGCTGCATAGTTAAGAATTTATTAAACGCCAACAAACAGGGAGTACAAATGAAGGCTAGAGGGACCACAATTCCATTTCTAACCTTGAATGAAGTGTAACTCTGGTGAATAGTAAAGCAAACTGATGCACCTGAGAAAGAAAATTGTTTAGATAGAAGAGCTGCTATGGTATGCCAGGTGTTCTTGTTAATGATGATGCGAAGTATAACATTATCTCATATTATTTTATCAAAAATAGCAAAACTAATTGTTTGAATTGAGAATGGCTGATGCCAAAGGCATATTGTCTGCCACGGTCACTTTGTGCATTCCTCCCATCTCCAGCAAGGAGGAGGTAACATCTCACTGTTACCGTTTAACACCTGTGCTCTATTTGCCAAGCTATTTGTTGAGTTTTGTTAAAATCATTTATTGTCATATTCTTTGAAGTGTTTAGGGGGAAGACTTGTTAAACCTTGCATTGCATGGGCTGTAAACAAGAGGTCTAAGTAACGTGGAAATTAAAACTGAGAAGAAGAAACAACAGCTGTTGAAAGTTGCATTGAGGTCCAGGTGGTTTAGGGTAATCAATAATGAGCAAGCAAATAAAATCAGGAGAAATGGCGGAGGCCAAGCTTCTGGGTTGTTGTTTGGTTTCGTGCTTGTGCACTGGTTTGCTAAAATTCTCTAAGTTGGGTTTTTTAAATGGATGCAGAATATTTATGTCTATGGTGTATGCAAAACTGTTGGAACTTTTAATGCTACAGGTAATAGAAATGAAAATTATCCTGTTCTGGTTTGCGTGTGTTTGGGGTAGGCTCGATGTACCAATGTTTTAGTGATTAATTTTAAGAAGATTTAAGATTGTATAGATAAATAATATACACTTACATTTCAATGAACATGATGTTGCTCTTGAAGTTCTGTAACTTGTAGAGAAGTCCTTGGGCTTTTGTTATGCTGTATTTGTTTGTACCTAATATTCAGGGTTCTGCAAGCTGCTCTAATCTGCCTCTGTGCATGGTGAGGAACAAAATATGATGCAGTCTTTTTTGGAGAATCAGCTAAGAGAATTTGCTTTAATTTAATACCGCCCTTAGTTATATCTCCTCATCTCCTTGCTCTGGTGGGAAATTATAATCAATCTCAGATGAACAAAAGAGTATATGGGGGCTGTTGGACTTGATGATTATTGAGTAATTTATAGCTGAAGGAACAATTGTACTGATTACTATTTGGTAGGAAAAGTTTGCATCAATTAATTCAGAAATGCTTTTTTAAGAGTGAACATGTAAGTTTAGGGTGTGTCCAGTAAGTGTTCCAGAGGCACAGTTGGTAACTAGTTAACATCTGTGCATATTCAGTGGTATTACTGACCTAGTGGTATTCAGCCCATGTTTGCCAGGTTCTGTGTTAACGGATCCCTTTTGAATTGTGTCACGTATCTCTTTGTGGGTCACAGCATGACCTACATGTTGCCATTTTCTTGGAATGTGCCGTCAGTGTTAGTGATCTGCGTGGTAGCCTGTGTGAGGTGAGCTCAGTGCGGATGTAAGCATTGTCCTGGGAAATTGGTCTGAAATTATCTACTATAGCTTTGTGCCTATGAAAGTCTCTCTGAAATTACCACCAAATAATTTTCTGGTTTCAGATGCAGCCTAATGGAAATCTGGGTTCAAGGCACTATCCTGGATGGCTTAGAAGTGAAACCTTTTTCTGAAGTCTATCACGTCATGGATGAACCAGCATCTCAGCTGGGTTTAATGGGTGGAGCTTCATGCTTACATTTTTTCTCTCTGAGAATCCAAGCCATCACCCGCTGACATGGTAGGAGATTGCTGCTCCCCTGAGCAGTACTAGCTGATGCTTCCACTGCTAAAGCAGCACAGTTCAGCTAAAAATCATCCTATGAATGTCAGGGCTAGTTTTTAGTAGTGAGCTGTAAGGATAAAGTCTACATTTAACGTGAGTTTCAGTTTATGCTTGATTATTTATTTGTTCTTCCCATGATGAGTAGAGCTGTTTAAGTCAGCATGTGTGGTGTTATATAGTATGTTTTCATTGTATTTGTTTTGTTGGAGGACAGGGAGTGCCAGTTGTCACTCAGCTGATTAGCATCATTGATGGAAAAGATTTCTAATGTTATCTGTTGAAAGTCCAGTTTCAGCTGAAAAGCTGACGTGAAGAGGCAAACTGTAGCTCATGGTGGCTTAGTTTTTGCTGAACTTCCATGGTAATGGCAACAGTGAGATTCTTTTCCTAGAAAATAGAAGGAAAGGGCCAGAGGAATACAGGACATGGGAAATCAGAGCAAGGTGTACATGAGGTTCTGCAAGGCATTGATAGAGCCATGGTGGGATAAGAAAATACGCGTTTTCAAGTTATATTGAGCTGCAAGCTAAGAAACTTGCTTAGCTTGCAAGAAGGTGGTGATCTGGTTGGAAGGTGTCCAGGAAAGAAAGCTATTCATTGTAGGGATCTGCATTGTTAGAAGTGAACATGGGAGGCCAGAAAGCAGATTTTTTCTTACTCTGGCATCAGTATCTACCTTCATTGGCTATAGCAGGAGCTGAGGTAAGAATGGCAGAAACTGTCACAAGTTAACCCTCTTACTTTAAATACAGAAATTACTTAAGTGCGTGTCAATCTTTAGTAGTAAACATAAAATATCCTTCTCTGATACTGTAAGACAATAAAAGGAGAGAAAAGGAAAGGTTTCCCGCAGAAAGTTCAGGGGCTGAGCTTTCCCTCTCTGCTTGTTTTCTTGTTTATACACATTGCAATTAAAGATGGTTCTGCTGGCTTGTTGAAATCAAAATCAAAGAAAAGAGGACCCGATACTAGAAACTCTGGGAACTGCAGTGTTTCTCTTTCCGGCCGTATGTCTTGTCTCTGGCAGTGGTTGAGTGTGACCATACTTGCATAAAATGTGCTTACAAAAACATGTTTTTAGTAAACCAAGAATGGGCCTTGAATAATGCTGGAAGTACAAAGCTATTGAAATGTTGTCTTAGATCCTCAGTTTGCAATGAGTTGAGCATGTTGACGGCATTTATCCTTTTCCTGGCAATCCTGCCATGCGTAAATAGTGTGTCTCTAATCTGTGTCCATGTACATCTCGTGCTGGGAAATTTCCATTTCCTTTCAGGATAGGGCAGGATTTCGTGTTTTCGCTGGTAGTGTTTTTGTGGGTATGCATCATGTTATGGCAACTTCTGGGGAAATAACTGTATGAGAAAGAAACAGATGGTATTTTAGCCACAGAATACTAGAATATTGGTTTAACTAATCTCCTCAGCTTTGATGCGGATAACAATAATTCTTCTGTCCCCTTTTGATGGTTTCCATGGAACCACCAGTAACTTGGATAGGGTTTTTTGGTTCGTGTTTGAGCAAGGCCAATGGTGATTTTAGCACAAGTGGCCTGGAAGCACGCAATTCATTCTGTATTCCTTGTGCAGAGCCCCCGAATCCAAGGGATGCTGTGGATTCAGTTCTGAAGGTATTTTAATATTCCCAAAAAGTTTTGTGGTGTTGATTATAAATCTAATGACAATGCTATGATTTTTGTACAGTCAAAATCAAGGGGTGCTTAGATTTTGTTCTGAAAGCTGTTTATCACCATTTGGTGGAATAAAACACGTGTACACGTGTGAACTACTTGCATGTGAAATCTGCTGCGTTCTAACTGTATGAAGAAATACAGAACAGAATTGTATGAAAGCTGCATATGTTTGCAGCAAGTCTGAGTTGAGCTTTGGGGTTCATCTTAGTGCTGAATTATGATGTTGTACCAAATAGAAGTCCTGTTTTAGTCACAGTTTTCATTAATACTGTGTGCTGTTACGTGACATAATGCACACACATGGAATGTAATAATCAGGGCTTGAAGTCTATTCTGAAACAATGCAAAGCTTAAGAGAAACCTAGTAAATAGAAGACAAAGCGAAGACTAATTTCTGGATATATTCAAATTCCAGTAGCAAAATGAGACCGCTTTTGGAGAGACAGGGGTTTGTATAAGGCCAGAGTTCCCCTTGTCGCCAGCAGAATTGTTGCAGTGGTGGGAATTGGCTTATGTGGTGTCCTGGGTTCTGCTGTAGCAGTCATTTGCAGTTGTTCAGAGTTACAGGCTGGGCTTAAACCATGACATGTGGAAATGTTATTACCTTAAAATATTGCTTAAGACCAGATCAGTGAACAAGCATGAATCCAGTTTAGCTACTGGGATGGGATTTCCAGCGGGTAAGCCATGCAACTACCCCCTAGTTTCAAGGGAGTTTCACCATTTTGTGGGGGTAGGAAGCATCTTGGAATTATTGCAGATCATTGGCAGAGATTGTGAAGTAAGCAGAGGCCATGAGGATTTGCTGAGGAGGTGTCCTGGGTTCAGCAGCAGTGGTCATTTTTCTCCTTAGTAGCTGTGCACCGGTGTGCTTCTTGACTTTTGGCCTGGGAACAGCACTGATAACAATGAGGTTTTCTGTTGCTGCTCAGTATTGCTTACAGCAGCAGTGGTTTGTGTTGTACCTTAGTTATTGGACTGCTCTTATCTCAACCCGTGGGAGTTTCATTCTTTTGATTCTCCTCCCCATCACTCTGGGAGCAGGGGGAGGAAGGCAGGGGAGTGAGCTAATGACTGCATGACTGATTTATGGCTGGGCTTAAACCACAACAGGAGCAAAAACTTTCACAGTGGTACTTGCATTAGTTTTCTTAATTTGCATTAAGACCTGTAAACACAGGAAGAACTACTGAAGGCCACAGAGTTTTGTGTCACTTATGGAAGTTGTCTTTTCTTCTGACACAGGGGTGGATATCAGTTTGTATCCCTGAACTGTCATCAGGCTACTCTAATTAACGGAAAAGCGTAACAGCTTGATCTTGGCCTGTCATGTTCCGAAGCTTTGTTTCTAGAGTCAGCCTTGGGATCTAGAACCAGAGTGCTTAGATCAGCATCTTGATTTGGAACCCCCCCCCGAAGTTAGGATTACCTACCCTGAATCCTGGTTCAGGTTGTCCCTGGCGGAGGGTTGGGTCAGTGAAGTTCCCAATTAGCATGTTACTGATCACTGTCTTGGCTCTGGGCCCAGGAGAAAGCAAGTTTAGTTTAGAACTTCTGCTTGTTCCCATTGCTAAATCCATTTCATCATGGAACGAATGTCACTCTCTCCTTGAGCAGAGCCAAGCATCTGGTCACAGGGCTCTGGGAGGAGTGTGCGCATGACTTATGGTCCCTATCAGCTCCTGTTCTTGGAAAGCAGAAAATTAAAGTATAACTGAAAGTGGAATATAACCCTTAGAGCGAGCTCAGCTGGAGTGAGATCTTTGTATGGGCAAAAAAAAAAATAAAAGCCCCTTTCTTTTAGTTGCAGTTTCAGGTGTAAGCAACTTGTTCAGTGGTGATAAAATGACCTGTCCATGTGACAAATTCCTCCTTGGTAGATCAGAGATGATTACACAAATGAGACAATTCAAAGATTCCCAATAGTCCTTCCCTGCTGCAGGTGCTGCATTATCCCCAGAAACTTCCTCCTGTGGATTTTAGAGAATTCAGTCAGATAATAGAAAATGGATTCATCTGCTCTGTTACAGATAATCAGGTGATTCATTGAAGCAGACAAAACATACAACCTAGTGCTTGTACCGACACCGAGTATTCTGTACCTTGTGGTAGGGGCTTCTCAGAAAGGTGGATATTACTCTGAAATTCTTTCCAGGATTAGCATGCAATGATGATTTGGTTGTGAAATGCAGGTTTGCTGATAGTGCACATTAGAATCCAACCTGGCAAGCTTCTTCTGCTTTCCTTATCCGTAAAGGAGGCAAGTCTTTCTTGCCACTCTGCCGATGAGCTTGAGAATGGAAGATGGGGAAGAGGGGCTGCTCTCTTTTTTGTTGTTTGGTTTTTTTTTTTTACTTTATGCTGTAAAAGCTGTTCTGTTGATGCCGGATTTGGTAAATAAAATTTCACAAAACTCATGGCTGTTGCCAGCTGAAGCAACCATTTTGTTACTTTTTTTGACATTTAATTAGTGCTTGGTTTGATGGAGTTGCTTGGGTTTGATACAGCTATTTCAAGTGTGGCAATATATAAATCCAAATAACATTCTTAACAATGATGCACCAATTTCACAATAGCAGGGCAGTTTCGTGAGGCAGGTTCAGCGTTTCCAAAAGAGAAATTAAGAGCTCTCCTTGTCTTTGCTGCTAGGCAGGGAAATCCTTAGTTTTCACGGGTTTCCATCTATTTAGATTTGACCCCTTTTCTTTCCTCCCCCATCTTACAGGACTTTCTGATTTTTCTTTTTAATGCTGGGACGGGAAAGGATTTAGAAATTACCCAGAGCGGATTTGTCTTGCAGTATTAATCATGATCTGGTCAAGAATTTCATGCCATCAGACTCAGTAGAGTCAATACAGTTTTAGGGAGAGATGACAGCCCTCTGGCTAATGGGGTTATAGTGTGAATTTAGGGGGTTCTGAAGATCTTGATGTGTTGTGCAGATAATTGTATTTTCTTTATTGATGATGCTGGGTCCTTTGGGGGGACAAAGGAGAAAATAATGTTGACAAAGAAAATAGAGTGTAGCACTGTTAGATTTGGAAACAAAATTACAAGCCTAATGTTTCTCATTACTTTTAGCAATATGACAAAATACTATATTTTGTCTACTGCATGTCAGTAAATATTCTTATGGCAGTGGACTTCCATGTGGCTTTTTAATGCATGAATATGTGCTTGTCTCTTTGTCAGAATTTTGTGTTCCTAATTATGCTTTAGCGTGACTTGTCTGTTGTACTCATGCTGCTATTTACCAGCTACAGCCTACACTGCCTATTCAGGAAGGCTACGCTTGAATTTAGAAGGGCAGCATTTGTTTCATTTCTTTTGCTTTGAATCTAAAGATACTTCATAGATCTCTCAGCTCAGATACCTTTTTCCCACCTGGAAAAAAGGAATTTCTATTTTGAGATGAGGCTGCTGAGTCTGTTCTTGATCTTCATAGTAACCCAAGGTGTTGTAGGGCTCCTATGGCTGAATCTGATAAATCACACTTTTGAATTGTACATTATATTCATCACACAGCACCTGTTAGTGAATATTTTCTGTTCTTCTCTCCAGCTTGCCCTGCACAGAGTTTTGCCAAGTTATTTTCACTTCAATCCCAATCTAGTGTGCTAAATACATCAATGATTACAAGATGTGTCATCTTGCATTCAGGTCTGTGATAAAGAAAGTTGAAGTGATAGTGAAAAGAGCTCAAACATCTATTCAAGAGGTTACTCAGCAAAGATGAGTTGGGTACTTGGGCCCATCTTCAATACGCATCTATAGCAGATGATACCTATACAGCAAAGGGGACTGTTCAATTATGTTTTATTTTAAACCTAATTTTATATTTAAACTTTAATTGGGCTAAATGATGCTTCTCTGAATCTCTCTTGGGAGAGGAAATTAAGATACACTGTTATGAACAATCTGAATGCTAGTTAACATTGCTGAAGTGTTCTTAGTTAAACCAGACATATGAACTCTCAGCCTTTTGCTGCCCACCCACCACTGCAGCATTCTAATACACATGTAGCATTGTTCAAAGAGCAAGAGAAAACATCAGTGCATAAATTCATTTGTCAAGATGAAGGGAAGAATGGCTGATTAAGATTCTAAGAGTAAATGGCATCCTGTTCCATTATTTTTTCCTAAGTCCCCAGGCTCAGCTGTAAGTACGTTTTATGAATTCACTTACACTGGGAGGTGTATTGGTGTCCTACTTGCTGCTCCTACAGCAGTTAATGGCAAAGTTCCCTTTAACACTGCGCAGATGTACTGGTAAAGTGCTTTTGAAGTGCAAGTGCTTTTTCATATTTTAAGTGAGTTGGTTTTTTTTGTCTGCAGTTTGGTAGACAAGTGGATAACTTCAATTGGAACTTGTTAGAGGGAAGGAACTAGTTTTTCAGTGGTTCTTTGCAAAGCCATTTCACAAGTGTTTCTCTGAGTTTTGTTATTTCAGATACCTCTTGTATTTGGTGGCCCTCATGTTAGGCAACTGTCTTGTAATTAGCAGAGTCTTTCCACTTGCTATAAACATGCAACTATACACATATTCCTCTGTAAAGAGGCCTGCTGGGGGAGGCATTAATGACAGACCAAGTGTCTGTGACAGCAGTTGTACAGATGCATGCTGTACGAAGTGGACAGTAGCATTAGGGTTAGAAAAGGGGTAGTTTTTCTGTATTTTGGAAAGTACTTTGTTCACTCTAATTGCAACAGGATTTTTGAAGTTGTAAGATTGTTGGGGCAAAGACTACGTTGCAATTTTTCCTCTGTCTTATCCCTATGCTGTGTAATAACTAACTGAAGAAGCCCTAATTCTGAGGGTTCATTAATGTGCAAGATTCCTACTCTGGATTTGAATTGAAATATTATTGCTGAAACAGAAACTTTGGTTCTGAAATGCAGGTTTGAAATCCATAATTCTGTTGGTCATATCCTTCACCATACACTGAAAGGAGATTTGTTACTGTATTTTGTCTACTTTGCTCTATGGTATTGATAGTAAATTCTGTTTGATTTTCTGGCCAAACCAGGTCTGTGGTTGCTGTCAGTTACATAAAGAACACTCCGCAGCTTGAGCATGCCAGGGATGTGGTCTACAGTGAGCAAGTGACTCTCATCAACCTTAGTATTAAGCTGCTGTTGTAATGTTTCAATGCTGTCATTGTAGCACTGTAGAGAAGAACAGGGATGAGTAAGGGGCAGCAAATCCTGTACCTTCAGATGAGAGATTGGTCAGGTTCAATGAAACAGCCTCAAAATTCCCTCTTGGGTTAAAACATGGGGAAATTAAGTTCTTTCCCTTCCTCCAACTGATCTGTGCAAGTTTTTGTTGAATTGAATAGACTTTAATATTTGGAGGTCTCTTTACTTCTGTTTGAGAGTGTAGAAGTGGATGGGGCAGAGGGATTGCTGAACCTGGCCTTTTCACTTTTTTTATTTGAAACTGGTTCCCCATAAGTAAAGAAGAGTTTTCTTGGAATCCTAATGAATTCCCAAAATATAAGAGTAGGTCTTTTTCAACTGAGAGGAGAGGGAAACTGTAAGTCCCGGAAGCTAGCTGTTTGTTGTAATTCATTTCTTTCATTTCATTCTGTACAAGTGGAAAGTTAGCTTTGTGCTGATAGGTTAAAAATAGGATTGGTTATATTTTTCCATTGTTCTGATTTTTAGCTTCTCTGAGATCATGGTTTGCAGATTGTTTCTCCTGTTGCTCAAGACACCAGTAGGTGAGGGGTGGGAGCGCAACATAACTTTCAGCATCTCATTAGGTTGTTCCTAATCTTCTGAGTCACAAGTTGCCAGTGAAGCCCTTCTGTGTTGCCCATGGATGCGACAGTTTACTCTCTCTGTTGACCTCATGTTTAAAGTGCATCCTAGAAGGAGCTTGGTCATGCTGTTCTAAAGGCTTCTTTGAGCTGATGTAGGTTTGTGCTGTTGGCAGTGTCTAGAAACTCAAAAAACTACTACCTACTACATAGAAAAGGCATAGTATGAAGTTAACATCATTAAATGTATGCACTTGACCGTAGGTCTGTATGTCTAGCCACACTTAGATGGTGTATAATAGTGTGCCTGTACTGAGGCAGGAGCAAAATTTATGTTATGCATATTATTTTCTAAGTGTGTGACCTTGACCCTCTTTGCACCCACAGCCAAATGACATCCACCGTGTGTATGTTAAGTTCATCTTGCACACACAATTTGGGCATCGCATTTCAAATTGATTTTGTGTGTAATTCATGGAAAGCACAAACCCCATGGTTCAGAAGAGAAAAGTGGTCTGACTAGATTGCTGTAATGCACTTTACTACAGTAAAGCAAGATAAAATGGCTCAGATTCTTACTACAATGGGAGAGTCAAACAGGGAACTGTTGCAAATAAGAACGATGAACTCGGCTATTTTCCTGACCAGGCCCCAGGCAGTTTCTATAGTATAAATACAGGCTTGCCTGTCTCACATGCCAACTGGAGCATATATGCCCATGGCTGTTCCACTGGGCTCATGCCTTTTCAGACTTGGCTGTTCTTGCCCTGCAAAAACTGTGGAGGTTCTCTTATTCTGTTATTGGAGTGAAGGCATTTTCTGCAACTTGTCTCATTGCAAACTGAAAGAGAAGAAACAATTTTGAACCTTCATCTCTTGGGACAGATGCGTTCCCTAAAGACAAATTGTTTTGAAATAACCTGATCCCATGTTCTCTAATTAGCGTTGTTTAATAATAGTGATTTTTACCTGTTTACAGGGGAAGGTGTCTGGAAGGCTTTCTACTATTACTTTTCCAGAAAGCATCTTCCATGTAACTAGAGAAACCACAGTACAAATCCAGAGCATTTTCCCCAGACTCACTTCCGGACTATCTTGATATGAGACTCTCGTTCAGTGTCCCTGTGCAGGGCTGAGCCTGTCTAGTGGTTACACTGATAACGGTACCCATGAAATATGTCTGGATGCAGTTTGTATGAGCTAGCCTTGAAAAATACGATGGTAAGGCTTGTGATTGGGAATTGCTCACCAAGAGGGCAGTTAACTGGTCTGGTGGTAAAGGAATGCCTGGCTTAAGAAGAAATTTGAAATGAAGCAATCATTCCCAGACCCTCAGCACAGGATACAAACTGCAAGAGAAAGAAAAAGAAGTGTTCAAAGCCAGCTGCCTTCCCATGCTTTTTTCACTTTCAGCCTTGTCGTGGTTTAAACCCAGCTATAACTCACGCAGTTCACTCACTCCCCCCTCTTTCTTCCCCCCACTCCCAGAGGGATGGGGAGGAGAATCAAAAGAATGCAGCTCCCACAGATTGAGATAAGAACAGTCCAGTAACTAAGGTATAATACAAACCCACTACTGCTACCACCAGTAACAATAATGACAAGAGAAATACAAGGGAAGAGAATACAGTTGCTCACCACTGATACCCAGCTGGACCAAGCAGCGAACCCACCCTTCCAGGTAACTGCCTCTAGTTTTTCATCCTGGGCATGATGTACTGTGGTATGTAATAACTCTTTGGTCAGTTTGGGTCAGGTGCTCTGTCTCTGCTTCCTCCCAGCTTCCCCTCCTCCCTGGCAGAGCATGAGGCTCAGAAAGTCCTTGGTCAGACTGAACATTTCAGCAGTAACTAAAAACCTCAGTGTTACCAGCGCTGTTCCCAGGCCAAAAGTCAAAAGCACAGTGCTGCGCCAGCTACTAAGAAGGAGAAAACCAGCTGCTGCTGCTGAACCCAAGACAAGCCTGAAATTAGTAATTAGGGTGTAATCAATAAGGAAATTAGTGATAGGAGAGGGACTGGACTGTCCTTCTTGCTCTTTGCTTCTGAGATTCAGGTGTAACCTGTGGAGGCTTTGTGTCTCTGTATGGAGATCCATATAATTCATAATTAAGGTTCTGGACATCCTGTTCTGTTTTGGACAATATCATGCGGGGCAATTTAGCAGAGAATAAAAACATGCATGACTGATCAAAATGACTGTTCCCCAACGTCTCTGAAGCAGAGGCTATACCCGGTATCAACAGAAAGGTAGCCTAGAATGCCATAGAAAAGAAAGAACAAGAGCAAACAGCAAATAAAGGAAAAAAAATAAAAAGGAAGGCATGAAAGCCAAAAGAAAAGTAACAGCAGTGGGTGAAATTTGTAGGAAGGAAGGAAACCAAAGGTTAAAGAGACTAGGTCGAAAGAAGCTTTGAATGGGATTGCTCATCCAGTTGTACTTGTCTTTTTATATTTGGTCTTAAAGGTTATGAAGTGCTTTCCTTGAGGCGTTTTATGTTTTATGGCTTGCTCTGCCATGGGAAGCAGCACACCATTATCTGCACACTCAATGCTTATTTGCCTTACAGTTCTGGGGATGTGAATAAATAAACTTCTACCTAGTTATATCATGGAGCTAAGCTTGAATTGATCTTAAAAAAAAAAAAAACAGCTAACCAAAGCAAAAACTCAAACCAAAACCCACCAAAAAACCCAGCCCCAAGCCAACCAACAAGCAAACTTTGAGGTTCAAATGTGCCTTTTCATACAGCATCAGTTCTAATTAAGGACAAATGTGCCATGATCTCTTGCTGATAAATACTTCATAGCCTATAGCAGTGTGTTACTACTTTCCATAAAAAGAGAGGCAAATCCTTCAGTGAATTAATTCAGATTTTCATTCAAGATGTATCTCAAAAGAAATGTGTTTTACTTCAGAATTTACTGGATAGATTTTCTCAGGAGAGAAGGAACATACAGTCTTTCCTTCTGATGTCAAGACTCAATTTATTATGGCTTAGGCATGGGTTTAATCCTGCTATCTTGGATGGAAATCTACATGTAGATTTGTTTGTTCGTTTGCTTGTTTTTGAAGGTTTCTTTTGCTTAACCATAGGTTTTCGTGGCTCCAAGGGCTCCAACAGTAGTTTCTACAGATGATACTGACATGGTAGTAGAGGACAAAGCTGACAGATGTTCCAGCTGCTATTGTACTTGGTAGACATTTGTCGTAAATAATTCTGCTGGTCTTTTTGCTTACAGATGTGACTGATGCTTCTTGCAATCTCTACTAGATGCATTGCCAAATTAAACTATCAGGTTTTGAAACAGTTATGAGGGGAATGCTGTGATGGTTTTCATTTCCTTGATCTGATATGTCTAATGGTGTCAGCACAGTGTCCTATGTACTTCATAGGGAGGTCTATATACCGAAGGCTTTGTCCTACTGAAACCAAAGAAATTCATTTATGCAGGGAATTAAATTGTTTCTTCTCAGATGTAAAATCTAGGATTTAATCATGGGTACTGCCAAAAACCAGTATGTTTTACTGGCTCCCTTCCACTTTGGGGTTGAGAGTGCTCATTGTAGTAAGGACATGGCAGCTGGTGAAATTAACCTCCAAACTTGCCTAGATTTCCATGGCAGACTGCAGGGACAGTACTCTGCAGTAGATATAGTTTGCACCATGTGGGGGATATGTGATATTGCAAGATAACCAGGGCTTTTTATGAAAGACTATTCCCTCACTGCAGTCTGCAAGCAGGCATTGGAAAAGCAGATACTTAAAAATGCTTTGGCATAAAATTCAAGCTTTGTGCAATTAAAAGCAATATGATGGAGAACTGACAAACTCACTGGGCCCCTCTCTGAAAGAATGGTAGGGCTGTCTTTACAGGTGAAGGGATACAACTTTGGGCATCTGAATATCGCAACACTCTTTCAGGGAAAAAGAATTCCACCGAAAAGATAAATCTTTCTGAAATAATAATTGACTCAAATGGAAATTCCAGTCAAAAACCTAGTTTCAGGAGTATGGTTTTTTGCTCTACCTCACTCTATTTAGAGCTGCTCTACATAAAGCACAGTAACAAAACATTTTTACAATTACATCTCTTCCTGTGTTTCAGTAGGATACTCGTTCAGATCAACAGAGTGAATTTGCAAGGTTGGTCTGGTTTGTTATCCTTTGTGTTAGAAAAGAATACTTCAGTTGGAAGGGACTTACAATGATCATCTAGTCCAACTGCCTAACCACCTCAGGGCTGACCAAAAGTTAAAGCATGTTTGTTAACTAAGGGCATTGTCCGAATGCCTTCTATACACTGACAGGCATGGGGCATTGACCACCTCTCTACAGAGCCTGTTCCGCTGTTTGACCACCCTCTTGGTAGGTAAATGCTTCCTAATGTGCAGTCTAAAATTTCTCTAATGCAGCTTTGCCTATGGGTACAGATACCCTTGTGTTTATATAAGACAGATGAACTCTTGGAAGCAGTATTTCCCCAGTTTCTGAGAGGCGGAAGAAGAGCTGTGGCAGATTGTAGCTGTGTTGTGGAAAGTTTTTGGGTGTAGCACAGGATTTTAGGGGGATCGAGGGTTGGGAAGGGTAAACGGAAGATGTAGTCAGTAGATGCTCAAGACTAAAGTGCCTGCTTTGTGGTTACCTCAGGCTGCAAGGCTTGGGTTAAGTTTACCTGCCCTTTCTAGCCCTGTACTCTCAACGGCAGCAATCCTTACGGTAAGCAAACTCCTGGCTTCACTGCGTGGTACCCTTTCTGAGAACATAAAAGGAGCGTACATGGAATCTCCACTAGTACACCAGACTTGCATATAGAAGCTTGATTGTGCTGGGATCTCCCTTGCAGGTTTTCAGACAAAGATTGCAGTATTTTGAGAAGTGAGCTCTCTCTTGTGTTCTGTAACCATGTGAGCTGTCATGCTGCACTGTCTACTGACAAATAATAGTGTCTTATTTCTCACAGGGCTTCCAAAGCAGCTGAGTCCAGGAGCTTGAGGAATGCCATGCAGTAGGTGCTGATCTAACTGATACTGAAAGGAACAGAAAAAGATGGCAGTCTGTATTTGAAATAATTAAACACGTGGACTCTCACTGATAAGAAACCATGTCAAAAAAAGGACGTAGCAAGGGCGAAAAGCCTGAGGCACTGATTGTTGCCCTGCAGGCTGCCAATGAGGAACTCAGGACCAAGCTAACAGACATTCAAATTGAGCTGCATCAGGAGAAATCAAAGGTAAGTGAGGGTTTGGTTTTAATTAACAGCATCTGCGCTCAAGGAGGGAAACACATGGAAAAGATAGTATCCCAAAAATGAACAGATGCAACACAACTCTTTCCTAGAACAGTGCTCTGCTGATTTCTCCACATACAGCATTTTCTTACTGTGGGCATCCTGTTGCTTACATGGAAAAGACTTTATTGAGCTACAAGTCTAAGAAGCCTCTGGCACTCAAATGGAGCAATATGTCTTTTGTAACACCTTTGGCCATATTCAAGTTAGCGAGTTTCGTCCTATCCGCTCAGTGTTTAAAATTGTGTAGTGTTGCTGTTTTTTGAATGGCTGATATCTCAGCAAGACATGCCCTTATTTCAAAGTCGAGTGAAGGGCTCCTTGAATGTGTAGCATGGCAATCCGTGTCAACCCTTTTAATCCATCTGCAGTGCAGCTGAATTATATTTATACCCTAGGGTATGTATGCAGTGTTTAAATCTTGTTTAGGTGCCACTTGGTCTGCCACAGTTACAGTCTCAGAAGTGTATGCTAAAGGCAGATGTGTGTCGTACACACACAGTATAGCCATGGCCCTATGGTATAGACATAGCTGTGGAGGTTTGAGATGCCTCCCAGACAATTTAGAAACCCTTTAGAAACCTCAGAACTGTGTGCTGCAGCTTCAGCTCTTGCCTGTATCTTCTGCTGAACTTTCCAGTCTCTTTTCCTGCGTTGTTTAGGTAGGGCAGTCCTTACAAAACATGTGAGTGAGTTCTAGGAGAATCCTTCAGATTTGTTTTCCATGGAGCCTTCTGAGGAAGATGCCTGTCATTCTTATGGAGTGTTACTTGTCAGAACAATCTTGGTAACAGAAACCTACCTTCACTAAATCCTCTCCAAATAATCAATTAGGCCTGCAGGCTAGACCCCCAGTGTCTCTTGGAGGGCTTTCAGGTGACCTGCTACTATGCTTATTCGTATTGACAGGATTTTTTCCCCATTTTTTCTTTCTGAAAGAATCACGGAACATAGAATGGTTTTGGTTGGAAGGGACCTTAAAGCTCATCCAGTTCCAAACCCCTGCCATGGACAGGAACACGTTGCACTAGATCAGGCTGCTCATAGCCCTGTCCAACCTGATCTCTGATGTTTGCTTACTCTTCCTTGTGGTCCTTTTCCAATAAGGAATTAACAAGGAAGTTCTTACAGTCTTTGAAACCACATTCTTTTTTACTGTAAATGACAAACCTGCCAAGTTTGCTTTGAACTGAAACCTTTCCTTATCCATTGCTTTCCTTTGGTGTAGGTTCACACAGGTGACTATTGTGGAATTGCTCAGGGGTATGAAGTTACACCTAGAGATGTATTAGTGTAAGTGTATTGTGGACTGGTGGGTTGCTCTGTAACTTTGATTCTAAAGCTATGGACAAAGAACTTTAAAAACTATTTTTAATAAGGACTAGCAAATAATGTATACCAAGTAAAGCTGGCTGTTTCATAAGCATAATAACCATGAAGCATGCTTGTCTGTAGATATGTGACTAAGAAGTTATTACAAATGTCTGTGAAGCTCTATGTATGGGTAAGAACATTTGTAAAAGATGAAGTGTTTCCTTGACTTTGAGACTTGCACTTTACCTCAGGTGGGATCACATAGAGGCAAGCACTTCTCTCATCTGATTGACTGCCCATGTTCTTGCTATAGCTGAGCCCTCTAATTTTCTGGTGAATTTGACTGACATTGATGGGATAGAAAGTTGTTAGACAAATGCATGCATATACGTGGGGTCTTATTTCCTTAGGAAATACTTAAGCTACGTGTGTCACTGTGTGAGGTAAGACACCTGGAGAAGATAGTGCTGTTTTGACTTGAGTAAAGACAGCATAAAATCTGTGTGAATGCCCTGGGAGTTAACCCATATTTTACTTTAGAGAGTGAAGGATCATCTAGGTTCTGCAGCAGTGCTTTCCTCAATTTGATATGACTGTGTGTCTGGGTGGGCCTGTTTTGATGACATTATCGCGGGAGCAAGTGACTTTCATTTTCTCTTAATGTAGGTTGCTAAACTTGAAAGGGAGAAGACTCAAGAAACTAAGCGCATCCGCGAGGTGGAGCAGCGCAAGCAAACTGTGCAGATCACGGAGCTGAAAGCCAAACTCCATGAGGAGAAAATGAAGGAGCTGCAGGCTGTGAGGGAGAATCTCATCAAACAGCATGAGCAGGAGATGACACGGATGGTCAAAGTCCGAGACAGTGAAATCCAGCGCCTGAAGTCAGCACTGAGTGCGCTGCGGGATGGGAGCAGCGATAAAGTAAGGACAGCGCTGACTATTGAGGCTCGTGAGGAGGCCAGAAAACAATTTGACTCTGAGCGACTTAAACTTCTGCAGGAAATTGCTGAACTGAAGTCTGCCAAAAAGCAGGTAGATGAGGCCCTTAACAATATGATCCAAGCCGATAAGATCAAGGCAGGGGATCTTCGGAGTGAGCATCAGTCCCACCAGGAAGCCATTTCAAAGATCAAATGGGAGAGTGAAAGGGATATTCGCCGCCTGGTCAGTAACAATAGCAGTTCGTGTATTCTTTCATGCCATAGTGAGTTTGCTTCTTGTGACCTTAGCTTTTTCTGAATGCAGAACTCTGCAATGCACCTCAGTTTGCGGAAGTATTACAGGCTTCTCACTGTTATTTCTTAGCAGAAACTGCATCATGGTGAGTTGGTGGGAGAGCAGCCACTGCGATGGCAGCTAACACCTTGAAGTGAGGAAGTGCTTAGCCTAGTCCGTAAGGATTTGGCTTGCTGAGATGCCAATACATGTGCAATACAAAGTGTTGGAAAAAGATGTTTGCATCTGCACTTGTGGTTTGTTAGTTTCTCTTGCCCTTGTGGTGGTATCCTAAACACATTAATTCATGGCAGGAGGAGAGATATCTTTTGTTTTGGTCTTGACACAGCCTTCAGTAATTACAGGGGAAAAAGAACAAAATGACTTCCCTATTAGCAATGGTGCAAGTTGCCATGTTTCCTGGTCCAGGGAGCTAGACCTGCTTGCAGTGGTGGAAAGGTTGGCTTTAAAACTGGAATTCAGGATCTGATAGTTAAATAAAAGCAATAGTGATGTAAACTGTCAGGAATGATAATTGGAGGGGGGGGATGTTTGTCACCATCAACCTGTTCAAAATCTGTGTACTGAAGGTATGTTCTGGGCTTGCCAGAACGCTCAGTAATGTAGTACAAACTAGTAGTGGGGGATTCTTCGTATCTGCTTCCGAATTTTGACCCTTCTTGCTACTTTGATCCCCATTTGCAGTTTTATGTAGCCACGAGGACAAACTGCCATTTTTGTTTGTTTGTTTTCCCCCTCATCTGGAATTGAGGCTCTGTCTTCGTGTTGAATATGGAAAGGGGCTGTAGTCAAATTCAGGATAAACCAGAGCTAAATATAATAACACTAAGGTCAGCTCCAGTTGCACTGTTGTGTTTTGTATTTTATTTTTAGCCACCGATGAAAGTCTTTTTGACAGCTGTTTACTCACACCAGAAACTTGAACAAGTCCAGAATTACTTTTATCTTACATGACTGTTTTCCAGATCCCCTGTATTCCTATTAGAGTGCAGGAAGTTACATCAGAGTGACGCCTAGTGAATGGAGATCAGAATCTAGTCCTCCTCGTCAGAAAAGCAATTTGGGCAGGATTTCTGTAGGACTGGAGAGCTGCAAGACCAGAAAGTGTCTTTGCCTGAAGCTGCCAAAATTCAGGATACATACAACTTTTGTTTTCAGGGAACAATACATACCATTCCTGGAGAATAGAACTTCTGTTTTGCTGAAGTGATTTTCAAATTGTCGTTCCCTAAATTTTTTTGAGCTTGATGATGTTATCGGTTTTGTGTCAGTTTTCATGGTTGCAAGGCTTGCACGCTCCGATCTTAGAATTCTGAGGTTTCATCTAAATTTTCCTATCAACCATTGTTCTTAAAAATTGCTGTGAGGTGAAATAAGTGACACTTTTCTTTTTGTCTTGGCTAGTCCCGGAGTATTAAACAGAAATTAAGTTACAATAAAATTAATAGCTTGAGTTTGCACTCAGCCAAGATTAATAGCATGGCAATCAGCTTTAAGAAATACTGGGTCTGCACAGATCTTCTGGTTTTGTCAGAATTGGACCATAACCTTGCCTATTGCAGCCAATGTAGCTGCATTTACACGAGGAAGAGCTATTCTAAACGTTTCTGGGTTTGTCAGAGTTTATACTTAATTTTCACTACTATAAATAACTGACCAAAATGCAGTACAGAAGCCTGAACTACTCAGTTGATATGATGGAGGGAAGGAATGCCATCCAGAGGGACCTTGACATGCTTGTGAGGTGGGCTGATGCCAACCTGATGAAGTTTAACCATGAAAAGTGCAAGATTCTACACCTGGGTTGGAGCAGTCCCAGGCACAGCTACAGGCTGGACAGAGAAGAGATTCAGAGCAGCCCTGAAGAGAAAGACTTGGGGATGGTGGTCATTGAGAAAATGACCATGAGCCAGCTTCTGTGTGCACTTGCAGCCCAGAAAGCCAACCGTATCCTGGGCTGCATCAAAAGGTCGAGGGAGGTGATCCTGCCCCTCTGCTCTGCTCTCGTGAGACCTCACTTGGATTATTGTGTGCAGTTCTGGTGTCCTCAACATGAAAAGGGCATGGAACTGTTGGAACAAGTGCAGAGGAGGGCCACGAGGATGATCAATGGTCTGAAGCACCTCCCATATGGAGACAGGCTGAGAAAGTTGGGGCTGTTCAGCCTGGAGAAGAGAAGGCTGCGTGGAGACCTCATAGCAGCCTT